>PVKU01008264.1:0-75823 GCA_004027475.1 Anoura caudifer
TAGATGGTAGGTAGAAAATAGACAGGGGGAGGGCAAGAGTAGTGTGGGAAATGTAGAAGCTAAAGAACTTATGACACATGGGCATGAACTAAAGGGGGGAATGTGGGTGGGAGGGGTGTGCAGGGTGGAGGGTAATGAAGGGGGGAAAATGGGACAACTGTAATAGCATAATCAATAAAATATAATTAAAAAAAAAGACTTCTAAGTGAAATTTAAATACAAATTATCTATTACTCAGCAATGGAGATTGAAATTTAAAAAAAAATTTTATTTAAAATTAAAAGCAAAGCTGGATAGCTTCATTGAGATTATCCTAATACATACTAGAGCATTCACTTCTTTTTCTTTTAATTTAATTTTTTTATATTTTATTTATTCATTTTTAAAGAGAGGAAGGGAGGAAGAAAGAGAGGGAGAGAAACATCAATGTGTGGTTGTCTCTCAAGTGCCCTCTCCTGGAGACCTGGCCTGCAACCCAGGCACGTGCCAAGACTGGGAATCAAACCAGCGACTTTTAGGTTCCCAGGCGGGCACTCAATCCACTGATCCACACCAGCCAGGTCAACTTCTTTTTTGATTATTCAAATAAAGTGCCAATTTTGTTAATATGACCATAAATTCAACTACTATTTCCCATATACTCTAGCTTTTTATCAATTTACTATAAATGATGAAATCTAAAAATAAAAGTTATGATTAAGTATTTTACCAAAATATTTAATTCTTTAAACAATGTCTCTGTAGAGTGTGGTCCCCCTTATCTGCAGTTTTCCTTTCCATGGCTTCAGTTATCTTCATTCCACCACAGTCAGAAAAGATTAAATGTAAAATTCCAGATATTTTGAGAGAGACCATTCACATAACTTTTATTATAGTATATTGTAATTGTTTTATTTTATTATTAATTATTGTTAATCTCTTACTGTGCCTAATTCATATAATAACTTCATCATAAGTATGTATATATAGGAAAAAACTAGTATGTATAGGGTTTGGTAGTATCTGTGTTTTAGGCATATGAAGGGGGTTTTAGAACATATTCTTCCATAGACAAGGAGAGACTACTATGCTTGTTCTGTTTTTTTTTTCCTCTAATATGTTAACTTATACACCTGAAAAAGAGTTGAATTAAACATCCATGAATATAGCAGAGTATGCTAAGCTATAAATATAGGTATTTTATTTTATTGACGTGTCAAAACTGAAAATTAAGTATTTCACCATTTTCATGCATGGATTGGTAATTAACAAGTTCTTACATGGTAGGTAGCAATATAGACAATAAATTATACGTTGATAAAAGGTTTAAGAAGTCAAATAACAGGCACAAAACCACAGTGCTCACAAGTACAGTGCTGGGATTCAAATTCAAGGCTGATGGTTTCTGCAACATAAAAAGTATGCCATTAACAATGGTTGAATCAATGAATAAATGGCTCCTAAATCTACCCTCTAAACTCTTAAGGAAGTTGTTGTGGCCATTGGGAAAAAAGTTTGTACATCATAAATGTATTTTTGTCTCTCAAGTGTTATTTCCAAGAAGGGAGCCCAATTCTGCAAATAATATCTGGTAACTTCCCAAAAAGACAAACTGGAGCTGAGCACACACAAAAAAAACCACTGGTCCTGAGTATAAATATATACTAGAATGAAAATTAATAAATTTGCTGATTGTTCATCTCTGAAAGAATGACTCAGCTTTACCCATAACAAAATATCACCCCTGCCTTCAAAAATTAAAATTTATGGTTAAATTTTAGATTAGTTGAGGCTTTAGTTATGATTAAAAGGCAAGAGCAATAATTTTTATAAATTAAACAAGATATTCTCACATTATGTGTCCTAGATATAAATATTACTATTTTAGCCCTATAATCTCAAGTGAATCAACTGAGACAGAAACCCAATGACCTTTGCATCTAAAAACCTATTAACATAATCTCTTCTCTTTAATGCTCATACTTAGCTCATAATTATGTAAAGGAAAGTTTCTTTAGAAGTGGAAAAACTGAAATCATAGTCAAGGAAACACTTTGCCAAGGGTGATTCATCAAGTCAATCTCAGAGAGCAGCCTGATATTCACAATCTCAAACTCATCAATCCAGTGGAAATACAAGCCCCATTAGTGTTTTTTAACCATTAACCTCCCCTAAACACACAATAGTGAACTTATGTTGCAGGAAAAAAATAGACAAATAAACAATTTTAATACAGAAAAGAAGGCTCTGAATTGCAGAGAAGGCTCTGAGTTTCTGCTGCCCCAAAATTCAAAAGCAGCAGGGTCCTTATTATCAGGCAAATGTGTGAGATGCTAAGATCACACACATTCTACTCTTTCAGGTGAAAGAGTAAGAACTATTTAAAAGGATCGCTTTTGACAAACACAAGAAAGACATTCCGGACACTTTTTTCACTTTAATTCCATGACCCAAATCTGTGCCATTTAAGAATACCTAATTGAATTATTCAATTTAGGTGGAAAATCATCTGCTCAAAGCCCAAGTCTTCGATTCTTACTGGCTATGAAAACAAAGAAGGTCAAGGTCAAGGGACTGAAGTTTCAGCAAGCCTAGTCCAAGCTAAGGAGACAAATAGCAACAAAGTGTGGGCATCTGCAAAGTAGCTCAGCACAAGCAGCATCAGGCCCTTGACTATTCCAATGCAAAACTTGTTAGGAATGATCATACTTTATTAGAGCTTCTCTTTCACTCTACTGTGTCATATCTGACTGCATTTTATGCTTAGTTTACTTTTTTGCCAAGAAGGCTGATCTTAGTCACCCAAACCATTCTCATTTCAAAAGACACCCTTTGTTTAAAACCAAGTACAACCAAGAGCTCCTTTCCAATTGTCCCCTGCAACTTCCCCTGTCTCTTTCATGCCTGGCTACTGAGCTGTCTAGTTTGGCTGCCTGCCAGATTCCTCTCTTCTTTCCTTGTCAGTCGTAAAAACTTGGAAAACACTCCTGGACAGCTCAAGGAGACCTTTTAATTATGCAATGGGGCAGTACCTTAGCTTTGTGGGCTGTTTCCAGCAAGGTTTGTGGTCGCCAGAGACTGCACTCTCCCAACTGGTAGGTTTTCTAGCAAGGCTACTTGTCTTCCTGGGGAATGGCGGGGAAGACTGGCAGAGAAACGGGGCGATTTGCAGCCCTGAAAAATTTCCAACTCCTCTCAGAGTTTCCGACTCCCAATACTCACTGATTACCACTCCTTTAGCACCTAATTACCCGTTTGGCATCACAGACACAAAATCATCAGTATAGCAGGTTTGCCCACTAATCCTAGAAATTACCAAGTGGTGTCATAACCAGAACACTTTCCAAGAAAATTTTATTCTCAAGTGTGGCTGCAACATTTTTTTTAAAAAGCAGGTACCCAAATAAATTTCTTAAATCCTTCCTAAGTGATTGCATTATACTTTGTCAAGCTTGCAGAGAGAAACACTGCATGTAAATGTCTGGTTCAAGTGAAAGTAAGGCGAGCTCAGTTAGGAAAAACTGCAGGACCCAGGAAGGGGTACCTTGACCGCCAGCCTGCATATACTCGGGGTTTGTCCAAAGTACTAGGTGGACTCGCCAAGCACAACACCAGCTACATCTTTCCTTACTCTACGCTGGTACGCTAGTTACAGCTGCAGCGTCCAGCTTCCTGTTCCAAGTCCCATTCAACATCGTAAACACATTCCAAGAAAACCAGCCAGCCTGGAGTTCCCTCCCGCACTCAGGGAAGTCAGCGCGGAGGCCACAGGAGCCACGGAGAAGGATCGATCGTGCTGCTTTCTGATCTGTGTAGTGAGTCAGCCCCTGGGGAGAGAACCTGGACAAACTAACTGGGCTTCGGGACCGAGAACCCAGGGTCTCATCACCCTGCCGCACGGTGCTCCCCTCTAATGTAACGCTAGCCAGAAGGAGCTACTTGACCCACCCATCTAAAGGGTACAATGCGGGCGCCGCCCCTGAGTTTGGGCCCACCCATCCCCGGGCTTTAAAGAATCCTCGGCCGCGCCTCGGAGCTCCGCGCCTCCCAGCCCCCATGCCCACGCTCCCGGGGCCAACAAAAGGGATCTTACACTGGAAGAAGTTTCGCTCCTTGGTCGCTTCGCTGTGACCGGGCGATGACTCGCCTGCTCTGTCCCGTCCGGTCCACGCACCCTCAGCGATACTGATCCAGCGGCTCCCGCCGCCCCACTCCAGCTCTTGCCCACCAGCCCTGCCAACCCAACCAAAGTTACCACAAAGGGCTAGAGCAGGTTCCAGGAGTCGGGAGACTGCTGCGTCCCCCTGACCTCGTGAGGCTCCGCCGTCCTCCCTGAAGCACTGCCATTGCAGTCATCAACAGGTCTTAGCCTCCTTTCCTGCTGAACGACACCCAGAGCCTTTCACTGTCCTTATTTTTGCAACCTGCCCGGCGGCGGCAGCGGCGCGCAGCTCCGCGCCTTCCCTCCCCCGCGCCCGCGGCCGCAGGAGACCACCACACGCCACCTCTCGGGATGTCAGTTTCAAAGATATTGCACCCCGCCTGGCTAGAGGCTGAGCTGGCAGCCAGGGAAGACCTAAGATAAATCGCTGTTTCCCGTACCTTAGTGACTGATGCGATCGGGTCAGCTTGGGGCAGGGGCGTGGAGAGCTGCTGCCTCCTCGCAGCCGGGCGATCTCCGCTCCAGCACAGGGGCGCTGACGTTTCTGTGGCCGAGAGGGAAAGTTTCCGTACGCAAATGCAGTGCTGGATTTGGGACCCTCCTGCTCGGGTCCCCTCCCCCTTTGAGCTTTCTATCCTCTCCCTCCTCTTCCTAATCGCCTGAAGCCAAAACTGGCGCTGGCTGCGGCTGGGGCTGGAGGATTGGGACTCCGGGTCTCTCCGGGCTGGGAAGCGGGGCTCCCCCTCTCGGCCAGAAGGGAACTCTCCTAGACTCCGGCTGGGGCACTTCTGGCGGTCTCCTAAGACACTTCTACGCCGGACGCCAATGTTCAAGCTCGCGGACTTTCCTCAATCTCTGATGGTCGCTTCCTATGGGCCCGCAGGGCTATCTGGCGTTTGCACGCAGGACCGAAGGGGCGGGGAGTGGAATGTGAGAGAAACCCGACTGCAGAAGGCGAGGCCTTACCTTATTCTGTTTTTGCCGGGACAGAAGCAGATACACTATTCTCCTCCCCACCCCCACCCTTACTCCTAATTCCCCGCCGAGTTTCCTTTTAAACCTCCTCTCCGAAGCCCTGGATCAAGACTATTCGCCCTTCCTTACCTCTGTGCCTTTTCAAACACAATTTAAAAACACCTCTGCTGCTTAATACGAAAGTGTCAAAAGAAGTACAGGAATACAATTAAAACATGCCCTTTTTACAATCTTTATCAAGAAAGCATTAACACAGTTGTTACTGTAGCTCTGAGGGCTCTCCTACAGATTTTTTTCTTTATTTTTTTCTCATGTCTTCAAACTCAGCCTGAATCTCTGCAATTTTTTATGCCTTAAAAAAAAAGAGAGAGAGAGAAGAAAAGAAAAGAAAACTCCCTGAACCACTAGATCATGCTTATTTGCTCCATTCAGATGTTTACCTTAGAATTCTGGACTTCTGTATAAGGCTCAAGGAAAAAAAACAACAAACCATTCTTACCCTGGTAAGCCTCTGTGTGGGAAGAAGGGCAAGGAATATTCTCATATAAGCCATTGTTGGAGGATGAGAGGGACTTTACTAAATTTTTTTGAGATACTGCTCAGAATTTAGTTTACTAAAATTTAAATCGAATGTGAAAATGCATAGATAATGGGAAAAGGGGTTTTACAAGGCTAGCAAATATAATGTATTACAGTAGAATCCAAGGTTTAAAATCAGACAAGTGGGCTTACTTTCCAGATTCCAAACTTAGCCAGCCTGTGCCCTAGGACACAGTGCAATTACAACTTCCAAAAAGAATTATATAATGGCATTCACAGAGTCACCTGGTATTGTGGCAAGCACAGAGAAGGTCCTCAATAAATATTTGGTTCTTACATGCCACTATCTTTGACTGTAATTAGAAGAAAATGGTACTGGAAATTTCCCCCAAGACCTTGTCAACTAAATTGATTTTCTTCTCTCTGATGCTTTTTCCATTAAAAAAAAATAATAATACAGCATCACAATTTTTGAGACACAAACTAAGTTTAGGGATAACCTAGCTGTAGCCAAACTTATTTTAAATCCAAGGCAACTGAATTCCAACAATCTTAATTAATTTTCCCAGATCTCATGGTTAGGAGTACGAAAGCAAGGACAAGAAATCAGGCATCTTCATACTTGGACAGACTACTCTTTTAACTGTGTTCTTTTCCCTGTATTACAGCAGTCAAGCACATAATAAAAATAATTACATTAAAAACATTAATCTGAGGGCAATGCTAGTTGTTTTTTCTGTGCATAACCTTTGATAATGGAGAAAACGAAATGTAATAGACATTGCTGAGACAATCACTTAAAATAGGTTGTGAGGCCTGTTAAGGAAGTGCGGCCTATGCATAGCTTGTGCCTCAGTTCTTAGAGCTACTATTAAGTTGCTAAGCCTGTTGCTAAACTCAGCTCAAAACCCCGGCCATAAATACCCTGGAACAACCACCACTAAATGGGCATAGATGGACTTTACTCTTTTCCTTATAGTTTTCACCTCCCTCCTTTGCATATTAGAACTAAACAAACCCTGTTAACCTAGTCAGTAATTGGTCATCTGCACAAAAGAATCACCTTTACTAGTTTTTGCCTGTATACATCGTGCCTTTGTTGTTGTTGTTCTCTCCAGGGCCCAGTTTGGGTTCCTGTCTTAATCTGTATGTCCTTTGCTCTTTATTACAGCTTGCCCCTCTTCTTTCGTTAATACCTTTAAATAATTTACAAAAACTGCTAAAAAAAATGATGCCATTTAGGTGATTACTTGGTATCAATGTGATTATAAAATAAATCAAATCATGGCCCAATATTCAGAAACAAGGAAGGAATACATTATATAATTATAAATATATGGGTTTTAACACAACACTTTAAAAAGTTCAGATAGACTCCACCCTTCTCCATGAAAAAATAAATAAATAAAATTTAAGATTCTGATAGCAAGCTCCAGATCCCTAAGAGTACATCAGTGAAACAGTAGTAACTGTAGATCCTACTGTGAAAAACACCAGCTCAGTCTTCAATGCATTATATGCCTACTTGGACAAATTCAGAGCATAAGAATAAATCAGGCTACAGGAAGTATGAATTAGTGGGAAATCTCATAGCATACTTATTTCTTGCTCATTTGCCTCTGATATCTTTAAAGGGAAGTTCTAAACCCTTTCTCACCTTACTCAATGTTGAAAATCATTTGGACTTTTATACAACTCCCAGGTTCTCGGAGATAAGACTGTATATCTTCCTTCTAGGTAGGAGTTCTGTACCACTCCAATCTTCCCCTAAGTTAGCCACTAAAATAATTTCTTGAAGGTATTTCATAGCTTTTTCTTTAAGTTCTTTTCTCCCTTTTGATGAGACTTGGGAGTTACCAGAAAGAGAAAAAATTATAACTGTAAAATGCATCCACCATGGATGAATGAATGGGGATGCATAAATCCCCATAACTATCTTTTCCAATCATTGCATACAGTGCCAAAGATTACTCATTTTTATATTTCTTATAGTGTTTAAAGTCTCCAAACTTGCTATTCTGTGATTTTTAAAAACTGACTTTCATATGAACTGCTCTAGGGAATGGATTAGAAGTATACAAATCTCAAGGATGTCAGAACTAAGTTTTTAAAAACACTAAAGCAAAAGAGAAAAAGACTTAAAATCAGATTGATAGTCTACCCCAGGAATTAAAGAAGAGAAATTCCAAGAAACATTGTAGAGGCCCTGACAGGGCACTACCTGTAAAATATGACTTATTCTACCCATAGCAAATGCTTATATTTCTACTTGAAAATTCTTTGCATTTATCATAGGTATACAGGGACTATAAGAAGACTTGGCAATCTTCCAATATTTTTCATATCAAATTATTTCCTTTTTCTTTCTTCTTATTGGGATGACATTGGTTAATAAGATTATATAGGCTTCAAGTATACAATTCTATGATACATGATCTTTATATAGCATTGTGTGCCCATCACCCAAAGTCAAATCAGCTTCCATCACCAGATATTTGACACCCTTTACCATCTCCCTACCCTCCTTCCCTTTGGTAACCACCATACTGCTGTCTGTGTCTTTGCATTTTTGTTTGTTTTTCTTATTTGCTCATTTGTTGCTTTCAGTTTTATATCCTACATATGAGTAAAACCACATGGTTCTTAACTTTTTCATTCTGACTTATTTTGCTTAGCATGATATTCTCAAGGTCCATCCTTGTCACAAATGGCAATATTTCATCTTTCTTATGGCTGAGTAGTATTCCATTGTATATATGCACCATATCTTCTTTATCTAATCATTATTGAAGGACACAAAAATATACAGTGAAGAAAAGAAAGCCTCTTCAATAAATGGTGTCTGGCAAATTGGAAAGTCATATGCAAAAGAGTGAAACTGGACTCTATTTGTCCTCATACACAAAAATTAACTCAAAATGGATCAGAGACTTAAATATAGGACCTGAAACAATAAATTACATAGAATAAAACATAGTCACAACACTTATGGATGTTACTTAGAAAAGATTTTATGAATTTGACCCCAAAGTCAAGGGAAGTAAAGGCAAAAATAAACAAATGTGACTATATTAAATTAATAAGCTTATGGCTAAAGAAACCACTAACAAAACAAAAAGGCAATCAACAAAATAGGAGAAGATATTTACAAATAATACATTCAATAGGGTTGATATCCAAAATATATAAAGAATTTATACAACTCAACAACAAAATGTGACCCAACAACCCCTCCTCTTGGTATCTAGAAAAAAAAATTGAAAACATTTATTTGCCTTTCAATATTTTAAAATTAATTTTCTGTCTCAAGCCAGTTAGAAATTTCTCTTACTTGGACTAAAAGAATCTTGACTAAAATGGACAACTACTGTTATTTATGTTGAGAAAAAATAATTTTGTTGATTTTCATAAAAATACCTAAAAATATGCAAATATGCAGGTTGTTTAGCTCTATATTACTGCAAACACATCATTTAAAATATTTCATATTTTTTTAAAAGGTTGTAAAAACTAACGTGGGATTTAAACTCTCGGTTGTGTGAATTAAAAGGGGTCTTATTTACTTTTGTCGTGTGCAAAATGGCCAAATATCCACTGGGTTCCTGGAGGAATCTGGTTTCCAAAGTTAGTAAGTACTGCATTTACTTTCTACCTTCTGTCATTTTATCTCTCATTCTAATTTGGTCTTCCTGATTAAGAACATGAAACATACTCATTGAAAAAAAATGAAGAGGGGGAACCAGAAAAAAGAAATAAATATAAGCTTTGGTTACCACCTCTAAGAGTTCTCATTGCTAACATTTACTCTATACCCTCCAAGTATTGTTGAAGTCTCTGAAAGACTGTCCAATAAATAACATCCCTTATCCATGCTTGGGTTCGGAATAAATTGAGCAATAAAACAAGTTTAAATTAAAAGCTAAAATATTATCTGTGTTATTGATAGAGATCTGGTTTGAATTGATTGCTCTAAAAATGAGCATCCAAAGTAACAGCCTCAGCCACGTGGTTCCTGGCTTCACTACCCAGAAGACAGTGTCTTTGAAAAAGAAGCTAATTTGTTTCCTGAGATCCATTACTTAGAAAAAGAAGGAAGGGTAGGGGGAGGAGGAGAGGGAGGAGGAAGAGGAGAAGGAGCAGGAGGAAATGAAAGAGAAGAGAGAAGGTGTTGCTGAACCCTGCATGCCCAGTAATTGGTCCGAGGTTTATTCCTAAATGTATTTGTCAAATGTGCCACAATACCGCTCCATGGGACAACAAATAAAAGACCCCCCAAAAAATACTTTAGCATGGAAATGAGGGGTAGAGAAAAGTCACAGCCCAGTACCAACAGAAAGTCAAATTTTCTTTCCCTTTTTTCAAATGGAAATACACCATATATACTTACACTTTATAACAATATACCAGTATATCATAGGCTTTTCTCCTACCACTTTATTAATGGGTTTTTGGGTTTGTTTTTGTTTGTTTGTTTGTTTGTTTGCTATTAGAAAGAAAGACACTATGGTCGTTTGAACAAATATTTTTTGTACACATATATGCCTATCCCTTGCCTATTATTTCCTTAGAATAAATACCTAAAGTAGATTCTAGAGTTAGAGTACAGACTATTTTAATTGCTATTTTGAAAACAATCTCAAGTTGTGGAGAAATTACACATAAAGTACAAGAAATTATTTTTTCTAAACTATTTGAGTTTAACTTACCAACATAATACACCATCTTCCCCAAATATATTTGCATCCTTGTTACAAACACAGACCTTACCATAAAGAAGGTAAACCATCAAAAATCAGGAAATTAACAGTGATACATTTCTACCATCTACTTCTCTTGCCCCATTCAAGTTTTTCTAATTATTCTTCTTATGATCTTTATAGAAATAGGATCCAGTTTATTACGTTACATGTACTAATGTCTTTGATTTTCATGATGTTGATATATTTGAGAATTGCTCTCTAGTTATATTGCAAAATGTCCTTAAATTTATTGTGTTAGATCCAGGTTATGAATCTTTGGCTGCTAAAACACAAAAGTATGATAATATATGAAAGGATAAAGCCGGTGCCCTTTGCCAAGTATGCCTATGAACTTGTTAAGCATGACTGTCATTTTATTCTTGAGTTTATATCCCCAGGACAGGAAATTACTGGAAAGCAAGAACAGAATGTGACTAACCAGGCCCCCCACCCCCCTCCCACCCTCCCCTGACCCCCGTGCAGGCAAAAGATAACATTGTAGCAAACTACAATTTACGCAAATCCCATGGAAACCTCCTGTGTTGCAATGCCCTTTAACAGCCCAGGAGCCACACAACAACAACCCCCTACCCTTTTATAATACAATTATAACCTAATAAAAACTCAAAGTCCCTACATATTGCTGCTGGTATATCTCCACACACTTCAACCCCTTTCTTCACTTGGAAAGCGAATCAAACTTTGCTTTCTGCATTTTCTTCTCTTCGTGAATTCTTTCACAGCCGGCATCAATGACCACCCTGACATACTGATGGCCTATATTTGGACATTCTCTACTTCTCCCTCTCCTCTGCCTCCTGAGACTTGTGACTAGGGGAGCAGTGGGCTGCAGAAGCTTTGCCCAGGCGTACACCCTAACCCTGTCTCTGCAAGGTTTAGAGAGAGGATTCTAATCCTTTCTGTCTCTCCAGACTCTGTGGACAGCCTCCACCTCAGCCCTCTATACAGCCAGCAATTAGTAAATCTCCCTAAGTGTTGGGAAAAAAATTGCTTTGTCAAAAGTGATAGATTAACTCCCCACCCCCAGTCTTCTTGTCATAAATCCCAGTGCCAGGTTTATCACTTTCCCAGTGTTTGGGTCTTGAAGGATGCCTCCAAACATCTTCCTGCTGAATTTGGTCTGCTCTTGGACTCAAGATACCTGACTCTGGACAGATCTTCATGGTTGATCTGCCTTCAGTCTTGGGGATGCTCAGCTCTTTCAGCAGATTTCTAGGTTATTTGAGATGGGGATAACCTTCTTAAATCTCTCACTGACTCCATTTGTTCACATCCCTGAGATATTCTTCCCTTTTAACTTGAAGGCTCTGAGACTTACCAAACTCAAGCGTTAGTGCTTGATTTTCTGTTGCAACACAGCCTGGCCCCAATACAAACTTGGTGAACAGGAGGTCTGGCCAGTAAATGGATTTTTTAACTATAATATTATCCTCCAACTCAACCTTTACTGTCACCATCTCCATCCTCTCCTTAGGTTTAGTTTTCAAGAGGTGGAGTCAAGATTTTTAACCTTCAGTGGGGATTCCAGGGCTTTTTCTAACTGTGTCTTTTCATTCAAATTTGCCCCCACTCCTAAGTTTTTTTTTTTCTTCTTCTTCTCTCTGACTGTTTTATTTACATCTCTGCCACCCCCCTCCCCATGTCTGTTGTGCTAAAACAATTGTTGTATTTGTTTGGGCCATTAACAAGCAGCAGAATGCCAGCCTCCCCAATAAATATATATTCAAAGAAGGTGATTCTTAACCCCTTCACCTTTCTCACTTAATCTCCCCTTTACCTCTGGCAACTGTCACCCTCCCTCAGAGTAAGCTTCCATACAAATTGTAGAGATAATTATCCAATGTCTGTTTTTAAATCAGAATCTATTTCCTTCCAACTAAGAAATATTACGGGGAAAAATATATTTTTACCAATCAAATATGCCCTGATTCATCTAGTAGAGTGAGACTTTCTGGAAACAAATGATGCCCAAATATCTTTTTTTTTCAGAATGTGTTTATAACTAAATAAACCAGATACTGGACTAAATGGAAAAACAATGATTTTAAAGCCCCCCCACCCCCAAGAGGAAACAAATCTTGAGACTGACTGAATGTTGCTAGACATCTTTTCTTCATGACGAACTTCCACAAGAGCCTCAGGGACAGCTTAACAGGGAATCCAACTACTCAGAATGGCCCAAGTCAAACCTGAGACTTACAGGGATGCCTCTAACTCTTGGCTTGCTACAGATTTGTCTCTTTAAATATGAGGAACCATTCTGCAGTGCCTTGAGAGTCCCCTTTTGGGGCACATACTTGCCAATTGGGAGAAATCTGACCCTGAGTCCCTCAAGAAAAAATCTATTCTCCATTTGTAACACAGCCTGGTATCAATATAAAATGAACAATGGAGAGGTCTGGCCAGTCAATGGCACCATTGGCTTTATATTTTAATATTATCTTGCAGCTGGACTGGTTTTACTATTTCCGTGGGAAATGGACAAAGGTTCCATACACCTGGGGTTTTATGGCTCTTGGAGATGACCCTAAGCTATATATGCAGTCAGTAAACTGTAAAAAATGTACTCTGATGGGAAAAGAAATTTAAATATAGGCAAATGAACTTCTCAGTCCTTTACAATCATCCGAGTGTGACCCAACTATGGAGGTATTTAAAATAGCTGCCTTTGTTTTATGAAAGAACTCTTTACAGGGCCAGAAGTGTGACTCCAGAACATTAAAGCCCACTAAATTCTTTTACTTTTGCAAAATCTCATTTATTCATCTTTTTAAAAAAAAGAAAAAAAACTATGGATAATTGGCTTTATGAAATCGAAGTCCTTCTAGGAGAAGCTTGCTTTTCTTTTCATGTGTATATATATGTGTGCATATATAAAATTTATACATATAAAACCTTTATATATTTATATATTAAAATATATACAACTTATATATAATTTTATATATAAATGCATAATTTATATACATTTATGTATAAAACTGTTATATATTTATATATCATAAAGCCTTTGCATATATATTTTTATATATATGAAGGTTTTATTTATTAATTTTTAGACAGAAGGGAAGGGAGGGAGAAAGAGAGGGAGAGAAACATCAATGCCTGGTTTGCCTCTCACGTGGCCTCCACTGGGGACCTGGCCCACAACACAGGCATGTGTCCTGACTGGGAATCGAACCAGCAACCCTTTGGTTTGCAAGTCAGCACTTAATCCACTGAGCAACACCAGCCAGGGCCAAATTTTACCCTTTGCTCCCCTCCACTTAGGAGCCCCCACAACCTCAGGCAGTCCCCCCACTATTGTTCATATCCATGGGTCATGTGTAGGTTCTTTGGCTACTTCATTTCCTGTACTGTATTTTGCACTCCCATGAATATTCTGTAATTACCTATTTGTGTTTCTTAATCCCCTCACCTCTTCACCCATTTTCCCTATACCACCCTCCCATTTGGCAACCATTCAGATGCTCTCTGTATCCATGATTCTGTCTCTGTTCTTCCTGTTTGCTTAGTTTGTTTTTTTTAGATTCAGTTGCTGACAGATATGTATTTATTGCCATTCTATTGTTCATGGCTTTGATCTTCTTTTTCTTAAATAAGTCCCTTTAACATTTCATATAATAATAGTTTGGTGATGATGAACTCCTTTAGTTTTTCCTTGTATGGGAAGGTCTTCATCTGCCCTTTGATCCTAATAATCTCTTTGCTGGGTGGCCCAATGTTGGCTGTAGGTCCCTGCTGTTCATGACTTTGAATATTTCTTCCAATCCGTTCTAGTCTGCAAAGTTTCTTTTGAGAAATCAGCCAACAGTCTTATGGGAACTCCCCTGTAGGTAACCAATGGCTTTTCTCTTGCTGCTTTTAAGATTCTCTCTTTATTTTTAACTTTTGACATTTTAATTATATGTCTTGGAGTGGGCCTCTTTGCCTACAACTTGTTTAGAATTCTTTGTGCTACCTGGACTTCCATGTCTATTTTCTGCACCAAATAAGGCAAGTTTTCTTTCACTATTTTTTTCAAATAGATTTTCAGTTTCTTGCTCTCTGTCTTCTGGCACCACTGTGATGTGGATATTGGAATGCTTCAATGGTCCTAGAGGCTGCTCACACTATTCCCGTTTCCTTTTTTGTGGGGAGGGTTCTTTTTTCTTCTTGTTTGATTGGTTCTTTTTTGTTTATGTTCCAAATCATTGATTTGATTCTTGGCTTTATTCACTCCACTGTTGTTTCCCTGTAAATTGTTCTTTATTTTAATTAATGTATCCTTTGTTTCTGACTGGATCATTTTTATGCTGCTGAGGTCCTCACTAATTTCCTTGAGCATCCTTAAACCAGTGCTTTGATCTCTGCATCTGATAGATTGCTTATCTCCATTTTGTTTAGTTCTTTTTCTGAAGTTTTGATCTGTTTTTTTTTTGTTTTTTTTTTTGGACCATGTTTCCTTGTTTCCTCATTTTGGCAGCCTCCCTGTGTTTGTATGTATTAGGTAGAGATGCTATGACTCCCTGTCTTGGTTACATGCCCTAATGTAGTAGGCGTCCTGTAGGGTTCAGTGGCACAGCCTCTCCTATCACCCAAGCTGGGTACTCAAGGTGTGCCCTTCATTTGGGCTGAGTGCACCCTCCTCTTGTAGTTGAGCCTCAGTTGCTGTTGGCAGGTAAATGAGAGGGATTTACCCAGGCCAGTCAGCAGAAATGACTGGCTAAGACCTTGAACATCACCTCCATCCTCTGTGGAGAATCAATTGTTTGAGTGCAGGGTGGTAGTGCACCAACATGGTCTGTAGCTGTCCACTGGGTGTGTGGGCTCTTGGGTTTCCTGGGTGGTGCAGGTTAAGGTCAATCCTCACCTGTGTTTTGCCCAGGGCCAACTTGCCAGAGCTGTAAAGCAATCTGAGATGGTTGTTAATTATGTTGGGCTTGGAGATTCCCAGGCAAAGCCAAACTGTGAATTTAGGCTGGCTGCTGCAAGTGCTGGGCCTCTGGCCACTTTGTAAGTGGTATGGGGGCTGGGCGCTCACTGAGGCCAGCTGTTGCTTATTTGATAAGATTTAGGAAGTTGTGGAGCATGAGCCAAGACAAGCCATTCACATGAAAAAGCAGCTTGGGTGGGCCCTTAAATTGCATGGGATGGAGTTCTGGGAACCTCCAGGTCAGGGAAGATAGTGTGAGCCATGTTGGTGGAGTGTCAGATATGTCAGCAGCCCGCCAGCTCTGATGCACTGTGAGGGGAGGGTTCAGAAGGACAATGGCCTCTATCCACCTTGCTGTCTGGGAGGAAGCAGTGCCTCAGCTCTCACCTTTACGCCGGATACTTCAGTTCCTCCCTGTATGCCACTAGTGCCATTCAAGCTGCTATCCCAGTACTAGAGCTCAGAGGGATCAAGTCTGTGTAAGTCCATGTGTAGGTTCATTAAGAGGAACTGCTTGGGACTCCAGAAGTTTCTTCCACTGACTCCATCCCTACTGGTTTTTGAAGCCAGAAGTTATGGGGACTTATCTTCTTGGCACTGGAAACATGGGCTAGGGGGCCTGGTGTGGGGCTGGGAATCCTCACTCCTGAGATACCCTTCCTGAATTTTTATCCACCTCACATGAATGTGGAACCAGACTGTTCCACAGCTCCATCCCTCCTACCAGTCTGGATGGAAGTGGCTTCTTTAATTCCATAGTTGTCAGACTTCCATTCAACTCAATTTCTGATGGTTCTGAGTAATAGTTGTTCTACATTTTAGCTGTAATTTTGATGTGGTTATGCAAGGAAGCAAGCCTTGTTTGCCTATACTGCCACCTTGATGGGAAGTCCTTTCCCTATATTTTTGAAATGCATATACCTGGTCTTCAAGAATTCTTGTGTAGGCCATTTTTAAAAATACAAATTTTGGAGAGAAAATTCTTATCCAGAGTGAGATAACCTTAGCTATATCTGAGCTAATCAATTTAATTTATTTCAGCTATTCCTTTCTAAATTAGTAAATTCTGATAAAGCTATTGAATGCCTAGGTATTTTGAAATAACATGAAATACTGAAACATTGATTGCTAGATCTGCTTTTGGTTTTTATGCTCAAGAGGTCTTCTTACTTGATATTTAGGACCTCCCATCAGCTTTTTTAGTCTTCTTAAAAGTTGTCAAAAGCAAATGAGAAAAATTTTGTGCTTTCTGTACAACATGAGTAGTTCCAATTATGCATACGGTATTTATGTATTTAGTCTTTATGTGTATGGTCTGTATGTGATATGTATTTGTGTATTACATGTGGTGGGGTTTCTGCCTCTGGATGGTATAACTAGCATGTGATATTTAATGGTCTAAAGATATGAAGTACTTATGTAAATTAAACAGGACCCTGTGTTCTAGACAAAATATTTAATATTACAACCAGTTTTGTTTGATTAATGTTTTTAGGGTTATTACCAACAAGTGTATTGTTTAACAAAAAGTTATGTTATAATCTTTTGGTTAAGTATATTCGAAAACCTTCTCAACATTTAAATTTTAAAAACTGAGACATGACTTTGCGCTATTCCAATGGGCCCCTGGAATACCTCAAGAATTTGTTCTGTCTCCTTGCAAAAGAGATTTTGCACTGATTAGGCCTATTTAATATGCTTGAAATTGCATGGGGAGCTTTGCCAAACAGAATAATAATAATTATATTATATTTGTATACACAGATTTTTATCAAAGTAGGTATCCGAAAAATTTCAACCTGCCCCAAGGAAGAACTTGCAAAGATTCATAATCAAGTTCAAACAGGAAGTACTGAGAGGTAGCAGGTGTCTTGTCAATGACATTGGACATGCCAAGAGTGATGGTTTCCTGTAAAAACATAAAGCAGTGGTACTCTGGGTGTTTGTAACCCACACTTTGAGAATTTATGAATTGTTTCCAATGCTCAATACACACTTCTGATAAGTGATGTACAGTGTTTTGAAGACCTGCATACTGTTTATTCTTTGTTTATGTTGAGATTGTGTGTTAAATGTAAAAATATAGGCTTTATGTTGTTCTTTTATGTCATTTCATAGTAATTATTACTTATCAAGAAATTTTTATCTTGAAACATTATATCTTACTAAGAAGGAAAGTTCTTTATCAATTGCATTTTTAAAAAATTTTATTTATTTTTAGAGAGGGGAAAGGAGGGAGAAAGAGAGAGAGAAACATTAATGTGTGGTTGCCTCTCGCGTGGTCCCCACTGGGTACCTGGTCCACAACCCAGGCATGTGCCCTGACTGGGAATCGAACCTGTGACCCTTTGGTTTGCAGCCCATGCTCAATCCACTGAGCTACACCAGCCAGCTCAATTGCATTTTAATTAAATCTACAGCTTGTCTTTTTAAGTTTTGTCATTTATAAACAATCATTGTTTTACTCTAATGCATTTGCAAATATATTATATTATGTCCTTGACAAAGTTCATAAAAAAACTCCAACTTACTGAAAGTTACAGGTATCAAAACAGTTCATACCTTTAAAGTAAAGATTTATAGAACCTTAAGGATAACTGAATTTTTGAAAATACTGGCAATTAATCTAAGCAAACAAAATTGGTTATATGGGACTGAATAAATCTTGTTCAAAATATGTCTAATTTTAAATCTTATTTTTCAGATATAAGGAAATTTGTTTTTTTATAAAGCAATCTGATGTCATACCATCATAAGCAATATTGAAACAAGATTTCAATATTTTCTCCCTATCTAATAATTTTCTCCCTATCTAATCCCTCCAGAATCCAGCAACTCTTAATGAGTGAGTATTATTTTCATGGCAATACATTTGTTTACATAAATCCAGTAAGAATCTGTTCTCTTTATAATAGCACCAGTCTCCAAATGTGGCTTTATTAACCAAGTCTTTGTCTGGAATGTCATGATTGAAAGAGTCATTCCTGGACTCTGGATGTCACCAGAAAGCTGTAAGGAATTAAGATTGACCTTTGGAGCCAGTAAGAGCCCGTTGGAGAAACGGCCTGGTGCCTTGCTGTGTCGTGTGGTTTATGGCAGTCTTTCCAGGTAAGGAACGAATGCTGTTTTATTGAAAGATGGAGGAAGGAAACTGAAGAAATTTTAGGGACCTCAGTAACTTGAGGGATCCACCCAAACCTATAGGTATTAAAGGCAAGCCCAAATTGCCTGTGTGGCTTGCCTTTTCTGCCCTGAAGGGCTGACTAAACCTCAATCTGAAGGTTCTTTTTGAAATTCTAACAAAAAAAGAGCCTATATGATCAAATACTATTCTTGTTGTCCTTATGCAAATAATCAGGCCAAATTGAAACTAGATTTAATGCAGTGTCTTTGATAAAATGAGGATGATTTTAGAGAAAGAAATTGTGTTTCAATAGAAATCACAATGTCCAATTATCACCCACAAACTGAATTGAACCCTAATTGTTCTAGTTTTTTTCCAAGCTAATGTTTATTTTTTTCTTTTATGCCTTGACTTGGAATTATTGAGAACTACTGATGCAATGTCAGTCATACAGAATTTACCTACTACTCTGCCTCTCTCCTTTTGGGATTTCAAGGCCAATATCTACTCCTGTTTTTCCCTGGCTAACTCCCTTCCAAGGACCTATAACAACCTTTTTCTTTATTCTCACTTTTGGACCATGTCTTCTCAAATATTTCATATCCCTCCTTCTACAGGGCATCCAGACTCTGGGAAATTTCCTCCACAAATGGCCTCTGGCCACAGCTCTTGCCTTTTAAGCTGTCTAATTCCACAATCTTCCCCTAACTACCCAGACCCACACGCAGAGACAGCTCTATATCCTCAACCCACTTGAAGTAGTTACAGAAGAGGCCTTTGTCCCTACACCCAGACCCAGAACTGAGACAGGTCATTAAGAATAAAACAATTTTAAAACCAGAGTAGGGAATGAAAAGACAAGATGACACCATTTGCTATCATGGTGCCATTTGCCAAGCATGCCTATTGCCTTGTTAAATATGATTGCCATTTTATTCTTCTGAGCTTATGTCCCCAGGGCTGGAAATAACTGGAAAGCAAGTATAGACCAGGACTAACTGCCCCACAGCTGCAGGCAAAAGATAACATTGGAGCAAACTGCAACTTATGCAAAACCAGCCAAAACCTCTTATGTTGCAACAGCCCCCAGCAGCCCAGGGGCCACACAACAGGGTGAGGTTATAAACCCTCACCCTTTTATAATCCGATAAAGACTCAAAGGCCCTAGTTTTGCTGCTGGTGTACAGCTCCACCCCTTAAGCCTCTTTTCTCCCTTTGAAAGTGATTTAAACTGTAGTCTCTGAATTTTCTTCTTTTCATGAATTCTTTTGCTGCCTACATTACTGGCCACCCTAACACTGTATTCTTTTAAAAAAAAATTATATCAAGTTGCACTCAGTTTTGATTTATCCTGTTACTGGTGATCTTCACTCAGTTAAGATGATGGTATCTTCCAGGCTTCTCCTCTGTAATATTAATCTCTTTTCTTTTTTTAAAAACTTATTCCTCTTTTTTACCTTTATTTTTATTGTTACTGACACTCCTACTGATGATAGGTATTTTCTGGAGACGCATTTTGAAACTATGTAAATATTTCATTCTTCATTAAAGTTTCAATTTATTAATTTGTTTATGTTAGTATAGATGCATTGTTTGTTATTTTACTCAAATGATTAGTAGAGACAAATCATTTGCTATTTTATTCAAATGTTATTTTATTTACCTGTTATTACCATGATTTATATTGACACTCAAATTTTCTCAGATTTATCCAGAGGAAGCCCTTTCAATCTAACTTCTGGGCCCTTCTGCTACTTCATTATTCAAGAGCACTTCCTCACTTTTGGTTACAAAAACGTATTCAAGTCTTCTCTGGTAATGTTTCTGGAATCAGCCATTTCTCCAAAGAAGCCAGTCTCTTTTACTGAAGGATGGTATTTGGAAACAAAGGTCCAAGTGCAATGTCATTAGCTATCAAACTTTCGCTTCACTCAGGCCCTCTTGGTAGCCAAAGAAAGGGAATAGATACAAGATATTTATATCTATCCATCTACCTACCTATCATCTTTCATCTTGAAAGCCACAAGTTCAAACATTTACCTCTAAATCTGCTACAAAACCACTTTCTATTATTGCAACTTCCTTTCTGCTGGTGAAAATATGACTTCCACTCCCTTTATCATCCTTAATTGTTGAAATTCATATTGTCAAACTAATTCTGGAATTTTTATGCAAATGTATACTCCTATAAGCAATATTTCTTCAACTTGTATCACTGGTATTATATTTATCTATGTAGTTAGTAAGAAAACCTGGGTACAGATGGGGTGTGCGTGACCCATGGTTCTCCATGTTCGGCACATTGTCATCCTGCAAGTTCCCACAGGGCTCCTCCCAATTTTATTAAAGAATCACTTTTATACTCATTTTCTCCCATTATTCACTCAACAGAAATACTCATTCTAAAGTGTGTAATGTGTATTTCTTCTTTGTTTTCGTATGTGTTCTTGCAAAATATTTGTTTTATATGCATTTTAATGTCTATTATGTAAACTATTCCATCTTGGCTGTCTTTTTTCTCCAAACAACTTTAAATTTTCAAATAATCTGGAAAATTAGCTCAATTATTGTATTAATTTCTAGTATTTTCATTGTCAGTGAAGCTGAACATGCTTTCATACAGTTATTAAGTATATATATTTTTATGAGCTGGCTATTTATGTATTTTGTTTATATTTCCCTTTTCTTTATTCATTTGTATATTTTTTTTTATTGTTGTAAGTGTTCTTTAACAAATGTATTAATCTCTAGCAAAGGAAAAAAACCTTGAGGTATTTATTTCTTTAAACTTAATTTAAAATAATTAAATTATTTTTCACTGTATGGCATTTCTTTAAATATAGTCTTTTTTGATTTGGGGGGCGGGGAGTTGTGATGCTTATAAAAACATTCTGCCTGCACGAAATCACCTATATTTTCATCTTCGTATTTTGTAATTTTACTTTTTGCTTTTTTTTTCGTTCCAATTTAGTTTGGTTGGAAATTTGAGATAAGACTTTTGTCTTTCTACCTTTTGTTCCAGTATAATTACCTAGCTGTCCAACACCATTTACTGAATAATCCATTCTTTCCCTAGAGATTTTAGAAGTGATGCTTATCATATATTACTTTAGATTTAAAACAGGGTCTGTTCATGAGGAACTTCTCAGTGTGATCAAACAGTATGTACAATGAAATAATACTCCCAAACAAGGTGCAGTGCCCACTGAAACCCAGGCAGGCTCCTCTGCCAGTCAAGCCAGAGGAGACATGAGCCTGGAGAAAGGGGCATCTTTTCCAACCTCAGCAGCCTCTGGTCTAGGAGCCCCTGCAGAACTTCCTTGGGGAAGCATGGGGGAGCTCTGATTTGTACAAAGGTACCATATGGGCTAGGAACAGCCCCTTTCCATTTATGTTTCAGTGGATTCCTGCAATAAAACATTATTAATTACCTCAGCCTATATAAGTATTTAAAAACATCTGTTGGACGAGTATCCCACCTTATTTCCCCTTCAAAAATTTCATACTATTCTCTCAATGTTATTTTTCCAAATGAACTATCTGTTTAGAATCATTCTGTTAAATTTCCTTATTACATCTTTCTCTTTTCTACCTTTGACCCCAAAACAGTTTCATTAGAATTGTGTTAAACTTATGTATCAATTTACTTGAATCATTTTATTATGAAATTTTTCTTCTGCTCCTCCAACAGAAGACACATTTCAAACTTGAAAGACTTGACTTCTATCCCCATTACACTATTTCTTTACCCTGTAACCCATTACTTTGTCATTTGTTCAGTTCCCTGCTTGCTGCTAAGAGTGAAAGGGCCATTATTCTACAAGAACACAACACTTGGAATGCAACAGCCCTACTTTACAGTAGAAATGAGGGAAAACAGGGATCCTAATCTAGGTCAGGCTTCTACTTCTAGTTCAGTTCACGTGCCCTTCCGTTGGTAGTGAGTGTCTTCTTTGGAAGCTAAACATGACCAAAAGGGAAAATCTTGGACCTGCTTCATGGAAAGGTCTGGCCTAATGACCCTGAGTGATTGCTTAGAATGTGCTATCCTGCTCCAGCATTTGCAGGCCTCGAATGTTTGCTCAAAGCACTTTATTTGGGGAAAAAAACTACTGAGTTCAGAAGCTGTTTTGTCCACTGAAGAGTCACATACTTAAAATACAAGAAATAGGAAGTACAGAAATTTTCTTGCAAATAGAATTATGTAATTTTTTTCCTCAAAAAGGTAGAACAGAAACAATATACTTAGATTGTTTAGAAAATTATTTTTGGCCAAAGAAAACTTATTATTTCAAAAGTATGATTTGCAATTTTTCACTAGAACACTAAATCTTAAATTCT
The DNA here is from genome assembly GCA_004027475.1 of Anoura caudifer. Taxonomy (NCBI): domain Eukaryota; kingdom Metazoa; phylum Chordata; class Mammalia; order Chiroptera; family Phyllostomidae; genus Anoura; species Anoura caudifer. The sequence goes on from PVKU01008264.1 coordinate 22,797, forward strand.
CTTCAAAATTTTGTATCAGAGTTTACCCAGGCCTGGTGATAAGGCCTGGCAGAAAAGCAGAATAAAGCAAGGTGCCTATACACAGGGGCCTCATGTCATATGATTTGGTAAAATGGCATCATGCTTTAAAATGCAAAGGGGGTGTGGGCTCTTACTGCAATGTAACAGCAAAAGACCATTTTCTCCTTTTCTCGCTGAGTCGCTCTTTCATTACAGGGATAAAAAAATTCAACAGTTGGTCTTCAGCAAAAGGTGATCTGAGGCAAGAATTGCTGGAACAGAGACTCGTCATGTGGGGTCTACCTCAAGTCTCTAACTTGGCAACCTGAGAATACACACAGATGAAGTGTTATTGATGCAATGGAAATCACCTGGCTTTCAAAGGGCGTGACTGTGCAAGCCCATTGTTAATTTCAAAAATAAAGGAAGAAATAAAGAAAGAATCCCTCTAGAGGCAATTTCAAAATTATACAAATTTTCACAGACACTGATAGCAGAGGTTCAGATTGCCCATTTTCCCCATAAAAAGGAACAACAGAAGATTTTGAACAAATACCACTATTTATAAAAGCGATACTCTGGTTGAAAATCTACACATTGTGCAAGTGAAGACTACAATAAACTAAAGTACCTAATTAGCAAAATGTAATTGTTTTTACTGACATTTTTTGGACTGTGCCATGAATTTGGGGGAGAATTAATAAAGTATAAATGAATGATTTATGGATTTATTTCATTAAAACAATAGTTCTTAAAGTTTTAAGAATGCTTTCACAGATTAAATTTTATTTATTGAATTTAAGTTTCAAATATTTGTTACAAATGTGAACTTTGGGCTGTTGATTTCTGAAGGAAGAAGCATAGAACAGAATGGTAAAGGATGGACTTTGGAGTCATAAAATCATGGGTTCAAATGTGTGCTCTGTCACTTATTGTTTGTGGAAACTGAGACAAGTAACCTCTTCTTCAATATAAGTTTCCTTGTTTCCAAAACAGTTGTTGTAAAAATCACTAGAGTTAGTAAATGTGAAACATTTACCATAATCTGGCAAATAAATATGAAGTAAATGACAGTTATATAAGGAAACAGGAAAAACATTCAAACTTTTGGTATATTAATTGGGGTTTCTACTAAAACTGAAGCAATGTGGGCCAAAATGAAAGGAAAACAATAGCTTTGCTTAAAAACCAAACTATTACTGTAGTTTTTTTTTTCTTTGCAAAAATAAAAGATATTTCAGGCCTTATTTTATTTTATTTATGTATTTTTTCAATTTATTGAAATATAATGACATACATTATATTAGTTTTCAGGTATACAACATAATAATTGCATGATGTCTGTGTATGTGTGTATGTATACACACACATATATATGGAATGACCATTTCATTTCAATATATATATATTGAAATGGTACCAAAATAAGTCTCGTTAACATTCATCGCCACACATAAATATGATTTCTTTTCTCATGATAAGAATTTTTAAAATATACTCTTTTACCATCTTTCACATGTATAGTATAGTACTTATTGATTCTATAACTGAAAGTTTAAACTAGCGCACAAAAAAATTACCAGCTTCATTATGTATTTATTTTTATCTTTTAACTAATCTATAGCATTTTTTCAAACATTGCCCATTTTTGAAAATCCATATATGTTTTCTGTTCCAAACCCCACAGAGCTTTTATGTCTCCATAGTCTCTTCCAACTGGGAGTTTCTTGGTCTTTCCTTGTCTTTCACAACCTTGACTATTTTGAAGAGAAAAGGCTAAGTATTTTGTAGAATGTCCCTCAAATCAAGTTTGTCTGCTGTTTTCCCATGGTTATACTGGGGTCACGAACTACTGGGAAAGATGCCATAGAGGTACATTGTTCTCATTGTATCATGTGGAGATGTATGATATTGACATGAGTTCCCACAGGTGATGTGATTACAGTACTGTCTGCAAGGTTTCCCCATTATAAAATTACTCTTTTCCTGTTTGTAATTAATAAGTATTTGCGAGGAGATATTTAAGACTCTACAAATATGCTATTTCTTTCTTAAAGTTCTGCCCAATAATTTTAACATGTGTGGAAGGATTTTGCCTGTGGTAATTATTACTCTAGTATTCTAAGAGTGATTTTTCTTTTCACCTCACACTTTTTACAATTATTAACTGGGTTTCTTTTATAAAAAAATGTCTCCTCCACCTCCTCCAGTGTCATCAGTTGATTGAATCTGGTTTGAATCTTAAAATGTTGTCTGATGGAAGAACTGGAGTAAGCGTACTGCTGGGGAACAGGAATGATGGAGATCAGATCTGCTCCAGGAGTCCCATCATCATTCAGCAACATTCAGTATTGGTCACTTCTAATGCCAGTCACTGAGCTGGTGCAAGAAAAATGACAATGAATAAGCATATCTTTGTCCTTGAAGAACTCACAGTCCAATAGAGGGAAACTCCTTTCATAAAAAAATGTAGACTAGACACTAAAATAGAAATATATTCTTTAATGTTAGGGACAGATGTGCTAGTAATATAGGAACTGGGCATGCTGTCACAATAGGAACTGAGTTTTAAATGTTATAGGGTGTGCAGCAGGCAGGCAAGATGGAGAAAAACATCTATGGCAGACTGAATGACATGATCAAAGGCTGAGAAGCTTGAAATAGAAAGATAAATACAAGGAAGTTCAAATAGTTCAGTATGTTGGTAAGTATTCAGTGAGGGTCTTGAACTTATGTTGTAGATCTCTGTAATGGGAGCTACTGAACATCTTATAACAGGATGATTTTGTTTTAGCAAATACACTGTGATGGTCACTTAGAGAAGATGTTGAAGCTGAGTGAAATTTGAGGTATGGGGAATGATTAAGAAGGGACTTAGATTCCCTTTTTATCAAGCTTAATATTGGATATTTGAGCACTAAATACAAGAGGGTATGGGAATGACAAAGTTTAGACTGATGTGACTTTTTTATTGTATTATGTGAAAGTACCAGTCATGGGGTCTTATAGCGTTAATGTATTACAGTAAGTTTTGGGTCCTGTTCATGACTCTGTAGTATTGTTTAGTATTTTAAACACCAAATTCTTGGAGTTTTAAATACTACTGACTTCTGAGAACAGTCAACCACATAATATGATTATGGAAAATCTAGATCTTGCAGTTATGGCTTTTGCCTAGCTATCTTCACAACCCTACAGTGTGTATTTTTAAAATCTTTGATAATATGCAAGAAATTGAAGTGGCATTGGTACTTAGAGAGACCTATTTAATCTGTATTCCTAAAGTTACATTTATGCAGGGATCTGGCATCACCCTTTTAATTGTTGTTCGTTAATATTTAATATCAGCTATTGAGAAAATTTAAAGTCATCGAAGTAAAGCCAATGTTTGAAGAAATTTCAAAAAAGATAAGATTAAGTCTATGAAGAAAGTAAGCAGTAAAGGAACATTCTAGTTATTAGTGAACATCATGGACTCTAGGTCTACAATAAGGGGTGATGAGACACAGAGGGAAGTTCGTGGTTCGTGACAATCAGACTAAATGCTGCTGTGACAAAGTAGCACTGTGTTCACATTTGAGTTTATGTATAAAACAAAGATTCCCCAAGCACCAAAATGTTAACCTATATAAATATTTTAGAAAGTTCGTTAAGAAACTGTATTACTCAGAGTCCTAAAGAAATCTCTTACTTATTCAAACCAAGTAATTTGAGAAGGGCTTAAAATACAGTTATTTTCATAGGGTGATGCTTTAGGAAGCCATTCCCACATTTAGACCTAAAGAGGCAAGAGGAGAGAGAGGTTACTGGAACCTAGAAGAGAGGACAACTATGTGGAGAAGAATGCCTAATAGAAGTTCTGATCTTCGGTAAAGGGGCAGAGCCACATGGCGACTAGGCAGGAAGAGAATGGGAAGTAATGTGCTGCCATCACTCTCTTCCCGCAGTCCCATCTCCTGCTGCTGCTGCCCATCGCCCAGCTACAGGAAATGTGACGGCAACGGCACAGCTGCATGCAGTCCTGATGGATCAGTCTTCCCGGGAACGTAGCAGGATACAGAAGGGTGGAGAATACATTCGGAGGGTTAAGCTGAAGATATTCAACACATTTTAATTAATATTTTTTAAGATGCAAGAAAGAGTTGTTTTTAGTATAATTGGACATTATTTGGATGTTTGAATGTAACTTCCTCTAATGATAGAGGGGCTTTAATCATGAGATTTTTGGGTTGGGATTTATTAAATTTGGGGAAGCATAGAACATAGTATGTTGAACTTTTTCACATTTTAAATTAATGCTACAGTTACTGAAAAGAGAAGAAGCATGTAAAAATATAGAAGTCACACATATACTTGAAGTATTTTCTATGTCAAATTTCTATAATGGAAGAATAAAATAAAATACAAAATAGATATAGTAATAAGTTTAAAAACTCCATTTGCCTTCTAGGCATCATAAAATCTAATTTGACATTAATATAAATGGGGAAATTCTCAAAAGATATTTAGAAAAACCATTTACATAATGCCCAAATATCAGAAACCACTTATATGCCTTTAGGGAAAGCAAAATGTGCATTTATGACAGTAATATTTAAAATTTCTTCAAGTGAAGTATATCATTTGGGAATCTATGTATGTGTGTGTGTGTTAGTACAGTGTTGAATTTTTACCTGTACAATTGAAGAAATATTGTCTCATCATTCACTTCAGGTAATGTTTAAAAGTAGAAGTAGATTACAATTTAGTAAGTCAAAAGTCTCACAATTTATTATTTCAACTGGTATGTAAAAATAATTTTCCTTTTATTGTATTTAAAACAAAACAATATTTAAGTACATAGTTAAGTGTAAACATCTTATGTAACTTGTTTTTACAAATATTGTGTTTTTTCAGAATATTTTATTTTGTATCAGTTAAAAAATTATTTTTTATGAGCCACCGTCTACTGAAAAATACTATATAATATTAATTATTTCTAGTAAGTATTATGAGTTTCATTTTTACAGAAAGGAGATAATTTCCCCAGACCACACTGCTTATAAAAAGCAGAGGGGACTTTTAACCTATTTGTTTTATTTGTTTACTAAAGGCCTTCAGACTTTTCGATTGTACTGAAATTATTTCTATAGCTTTCTATTTTATTATTTATTTTATTTTATTTTTTCTCTTTTTATATTGTTCAAATACAGTTGTCTCCATTTTCCCCCACTGCTCCCCTCCAACCCCAGCCATCCCACCTCCCACCCTCAATCCTACCCCTCCTTGGCTTTGTCCATGTGTTCTTTATACATGTTCCCGAAAAACATTCCCCCTTTCCCCCTTATGTCCTCCTCCCTCCCCTCTGGTTACTGTCAGATTGTTCTTAATTTCAGCATCTCTGATTCTATTTTCCTTGTTTGTTTTGTTGATTAGATTCTGCTTATAGGTGAGATCATATGGTATTTGTCTTCCACCACCTGGCTTATTTCACTCACATTGTTTTCAATTTTAATATCAGACTTTGTTAATGATTAGTATTACTTTTATTTTCTTGAAAAGAACATTTAAATGTTAAACATATGTGGTAGTTCTAGTCATAATCATAGGTAGCAAACCTCATTAGTGTGTAGTTGGCCTTTGAGACAGGATAGTAAGAAGGTAGGAAAATTCCTTGGCGAGCAGAGTAGAAAAACTGAGACAGACAGCTGAACGCAATGGTGGAGCAATTTCCAGCCAGGTGCAGAAGGTCACCTTCTAGAGGTAACATCTGGGACTCAGTTGTGTTTCAGCTCCAGGCCCGAAAAGCAGTAAAACCAGGTGTGCCATGCTAGACCAGCTGCAATGACTAAAGACCTCTTACTCTGTCATTGACCAATTAATAGAGACAACGACCCTGCAAGAGCACAGCTGGAGAATGAATATTCTGCAGAAGCCCTCCCCTGAAACCTCCCCTAATATTCCTGACTGCAAAAGAGAGATAAAAGCCTTGAGAAAAAGGACCCAGCATGCTCTCTCTTTCTCTGGAGAGCAGCCCTAGCCATTTCCTTTCCCTTCTTCTTCCCTCACTTCTTTCTCCACAGGCATGTGTCTCCTTAACTGTAAGAGACCCCAAGACTTGCAATCGGGGGAGCCACATCCCCTGTCAGGTAATAGTCTTGACAAGTCCAAAACAAATAATTTGAAATTATATGTGAGAGAAGCAATGTAGTGACAAAGAAAGAGAAGAAAATGCGTGGTTCGAAGTCAGAAAAATTGGATTTGCATCTTGGTTTTGCTCCTCTGGAGCTCTGTGAATCAATTGTACTATTGATGTAAGAAACATCCAAACCTGTAGAGAATTTTTATGAGTTTGAGCCAAACTGATGACAATTGCTGGGAAGTAAAATCACAAAGGATTGAGAAAATGCTCTGGAGAATGGCAGTTCTGCAGTTTATTTTCTACATTACAATCAAAGTTGGAGGCACAAGGAGGGTTATGTGAAATTCATTGGTGGTAGGTTAGGGAGTGGAGAAAGCAAAGCTGGGCAATCTCTGAGACTAGATGAAGAGTAAAATAAAGAGACAAATACTTCTTTTACGTTGGGTACCTGATAGTCAACTAACATTTATAACACAGAGAGATGGTATTTGGGCAACAAGATAACAATAAAGGATCTGATTGTGCCCTGAGGGGTCTGGAAAAAAGATTAGTCTGACATTGCAAAGGAATGTTGTCATAGCAAAAAGACAATAGATAGGATGACTTAAGGCAGGGGTGTCCAACCGGTAGCCCAGGGGCCTCATGCAGCCCAGGATGGCTATGAATGCAGCCCAACACAAAATCATAAATTTACTTAAAAGATTTTTAGTTTTATTACTAAGTTTTCTACTAAGTTTTATCTTGGTACAGACACTAATTATGTGTATATGATAAAACAGATAAATAAACATCAACATTTGAGACTGCATGTGGGAACTCAAATAATTGCAATAATTCAGTAAGGTAATTTACTTCTGCCCAAGTGAAAATAAATGTTGAAGTTTTTTTTGGGGGGTGAGGAAATATTCTTGAATATTTGCAATTATCAAAATATTTAAACTCATGTTTTCATTCCTCCTACTGCACATCTTCTTGTGGTTTCAATTTAACAAAATTTTAAAAACTTTACCATATATTCTCATGAGTTAATACCAAATGAAGAAATGTGAAGTTAAATATACAAAAAGTATAACACTCTTGAGAAAAATGTTATTATTACTTATAGGAAATTTGAAAGTATTTTGGAAATTATTTTAGTTTTCGAAGATATATTAGTGTTAAATACATAAAGAAACTATTAGTATGATTATTCATACTACTCTAACAACAATTATTCCTATTCTTTCACTGATATTTCTTGGGACAAATAATTGTCCTTTATCAATATTACTTTATGATGTTCCCTAAGCTGTGGTATAAACAAAAATCTTTCCTCATGTTATATATTTAAAGTAATTTTCTTAAACAGTACATAACAGATACTCTGAACTTATTATAAGCCTTTGAATCAAACAATGAGAGGGTATATTGTTAAAAATGCCCTTGAAATAATAGGAAATTGATTAAAATAAAAGTCTTCAGAAATAACATAAAAATAACTTTAAAAACAGTATGCAAAATCCCCATATATAAATGAAAAGATGCTAACATCAAAGTCAGGAAATACTGCTTGAGTTGGACAAACTCCAGTTCTAAGAAATCTGCAGCAATGGAGAAATGACTGACACACACACACACACACACACACACATATGCACATGCATACACACTGTACAGATGTTTTCTGGTAGGTTAAAATTATGTTTCTAGAAATAAAATTTCATTTTAAATATAATAAAATGGATAGTCAGCAAGTCAGATTATTTCTTTTAAGTATTTTGTTTAAAGAGACATTAAGATAAAAAATATATTTGAAAAATTCTTACACAATAGATTCTTTTGAGCAAAAGTGAAAATAGAAAAGCTCATTTTGTATTTTTAGCTACAACACATGTTATAGCACAGAGGTTGAAAACAGCTGACGAAGTCATGTTTTTCTTGGTGGTCAAATTCTCTCTCTACTACTTACTAGCATGTGACTTTAGGCAAGGAGAAATAATGTGATGTTTGAAGCAATGATGGCTGACACTTCTCAAAAAAATGATTTGCCAGGCTTGCTGAGCCCATTCAAGATAAATTAAAAGAAAGCATGTATAGACAAGTATATCAACACAGATGAAAACCAAATTCAAATACAAATCTTAAAAGTAGTTATAGGGAAAAAAGACACATTATCTTTAAAAGAGTAACAGAAAGCCTTAAAGATAACTTCTTAACAAAAAGCATGAAAACCAGCATATAATGAAATGACATTTTAACAGTGCTGCAAAAAATAATCACTTTTTTTCTGGATATCTGAAAGAAGTTTTCAGCAGCAGGCCTATACTAAATACATACAAACAATGTATATACATACATATAAACATGCATACATACTGAAGTCAGTTGTTTTCCCTCTTCTTTTAAGCTAAACCCCAGGTTATATTCTATGATTTAGTCTAAGCAATCATCTCAACTGTGAGCTTGCCCTGAGAATTTCCTCACCTACTATAGAATAATAGTAGAATTTCCTCACCTACTACTACATTTATTTCATTCACTGTGGTTTATTTTTTCATACACTAATTGTAGTGTTTATTTGACTGTGTTACATTAACTTGTAATGTGACTCTCCCTTTAGGATGAACTTGTGGTAAGCAATAGTGTGAAACAGTTAATTTGGAATCTGTGGTAAGAAAGAGATAGTGTCATGTTCTTCTTTGTATCTCTAACACTTATCGCATTGTCTTCTGCCTTTTATGTATTCTTCACGCATTTTATAAATGAACAATTGAATAAACTGGTGACTTTGCAGTAGAGGTTGGTATAGGAAAGAATAATAAAACATAGCCTATCTTCTAAGTGGACATAACCTAATTAGGATGACAAGCCTTTCGCACATTTAATTGTTTGGCAAATTTATAGGCTCTAAATGTAGTAATAAAATGTGTAATCAAGACAATTCTTTGGGATTCAGAAAAAGCACTGTAAGAAAGAAAGAGGCTGGTTAGCTGGTCTTAATTAAATCTTACAAATTTTATGCATCCTAATTCATTTCTTTTGAGTAATGTAAAAGGTTCAAATGTTTCTGGACATTTTCCTTGTCCTCAGGCATTTATTACCCCCAACACATATCAAGCAGTTAGTCTCTGAATGGACTTGTTTTTTGCTTGCCTAACATGCTGTTCTTTTGCTAATGGTGCCCCAAATTTTCTCGAGAAATAAATTAATCCCTTAGTGTGTTGGCTTTGACACATTGTGGAAATGAACACTCCAACCAATACTACAACTTTTTTAGAAGTTCGATTTTACGCCTCGGCAGGAAGTATGTAAAGACAGTAAGGGATGTGGAAGATATCAGGGGAATGGCTGTTCAGGGAGCATGGCTTCTCAAGTCTCCCGGTGTCTTCACCAGTGACCAAGCTCTTCGCTGAGGTCGTGGTATCCTCATTCTCTCTAAGTTCCTCTTGCTCATGAGAAGCCATAGGGGAAAGCTGACCAATAATCTTAAATTTCCTAGTGAATCATCTTGAATCTATAACAATTTTAAAGTTTTAAGTACTGCCTTTAAGAAATGTTACTGGATTTTTCTTTTGATGCTAACCCTAAATGTTTCTGCACAAGAAAAAATAAATTCCCTTTTCATATGAAGCTTAAGTGTTTAGGGTTTCCGTTGCTTGAAACCAGTAGAATCCTGACTCACAAAGTCAGCAATGATGCTATAGGAGTTCAAGGAACCTCCACCTTGAACTTTTCCTGTCTTACCATCTTTCCTTCCATTTTGGTCCAGCAACTGAAAAATTGCCCAGCAGATTATGTTGTTTGGTGCTTCACATATTTATATATTTTCTGGTAATTTTATGTCAAAGTCCAGCACAAAGATCATAGTTACATTTTCTGTGGATGTTCCAATAATGATATATATCTCCATCTCTTCACCTCCTGCATGCAAACTTCATCATTCCTTTCTATAACAACATTTTGCCTTTTATCACATCTCTGAACTTGTAACTAATTATTACTATATAGTAACAAATTATTACTATATTGTAATTATTTCATAATATCTGGATATCCCCATGATTGTGTGCTTCTTGAGGGTTATTATTCTGATTCATTTTTTTGTGTCCATCAGCACCTAACATGATGAAAGTAGAATATCCATTGAATACATTAAGATATCAGAAAGAAAGAAAAGTAAACTGAGCAGAGTAATGTGCTAGGCATATGTACTCCAAAAGTACGTTTCAACTAGGTAGCTATGTCTTAAGGAACTTTGTTTTTATATTGCTGTGGGGTTCCCTGTGGGGTCCGATTGTACATGATGAAATCTGAAAACTTAGGGACACTTTAAAGCATTCCCACATTGAAAATTGTCTTTATTTCACTAGGGTGTTAAAACAGAATGCATGCCTCATCAAAAATCTTATCTCTTCTGAGCTATCACATTATCTCTCTCTTTTGAAATTTACATGTGGGGACTAAAGAATAAAGTGGGTAAACAGGGAGAAAAAAGACAATAACAATGTCACAAATGAATAATGAAATAGACCATATTCAAGGCTGAATGCTGTGACTTTGTTTAAAAGCCAGCTGAGTTCAGTAGTTTGCACGACTAGCAGCATTACAAAACCATATGCTGCATTATACAGAACAGCAATACAAGAACAAGTAAACAAAAACAATGAATAAAAATCAAACTTTTGGATAAATACATGCAATTATCTTCTGTTTACTCTTGCAGCTTTAAATTGACATGAGTATCTGGCTTCCAGGTCTCATGTTACCTGCTAAATGAATGGGTTAGGGGTCCTTCTGTTGAAGGAGCAAGAACACTGTTGTACATGGGTCATGTTATCGAATGGTTGTAGTGCTTTTGAGTAAACTGGAACTCTCTCCTGCAACAACCAGTGTGAGAACCTAACTTTGTACTGTACTGAAACAGCTTTTGGTCATCTACTGAAATACACCATATTAAAGAAGAATTTTGTAATGAAAAATGAAGACTTTTGCTTATCTACTCCAAAAGGAAAGGTTATGCTAAATTTGAAATCCTCATAAAATATTAATACTTTTTTTGCTGATATTCACTGGTGGGGTAGTATATTTATCCATTTGAGCTACTATTACAAAATATAGTGGCTTAAAACACCAGACATTTATTTCTCATAGTTCTGGGTGTTGAAAAGTCCAAGATGAAGGTGCTATCCCACTGGCTGACATAGTGGGCAAAATGGGAAAATGTAGTTTTTAGTTATGGATAAAAAGTTTAAATTGAAATAGTAACCACCCCTTTTCTTACATATTTTAACTACAGTTATGAAGAGAGAAAAAACTTGAACATGAGGTAAGACTGCTAAAACATTTTTTATAAGTAAAATCAGTAGTTTTGCATGTAAACATACATACATCTTCCCACTCATAAACATTCAGAAATCTTGGAAAAAATGCTGGTTTGCACTTATTACACATTTTCTTTTTCACTGATTGAATAATGATCGCAAAGACACCTAAACTCATTTTATGTAGAGAACATTGGTAAAGGGCAAAGATAAAAGAAATTCTGTAAAAGAAGTACCCTAAATTGGAGATTCTTTTTTCTTTAAAGATTTTATTTATTTATTTTGAGACAGAAGGGAAGGGAGGGAGAAAGAGAGGGAGAGAAACATCAGTGTGTGGTTGCCTCTCATGTGGCCGCACTGGGGACCTGGCCCACAACCCAGGCATGTTCTCTGACTGGGAATCAAACCACTAACCCTTCGTTCATAGCCCAGGCTCAATCCACTGAGGTATACCAGCCAAGTAAATTGGTTCTTGCTAAGAGGTGTTTTTTTTTTATTGAAATACTATTCTGGCCCTGCCTGCTGTGGCTCAGTGGATTGAACACCAGCCTTCGAATCAAGGGGTTGCTGGTTCGATTCCCAGTCAGGGCACATGCCTGGGTTGTGGGCTAGGTCCCCAGTAGGGGGTATGTGAGAGGCAACCACACATTGATGTTTCTCTCCCTCTCTTTCTCCCACCCTTCCCGTCTGTCTAAAAATAAATAAATAAATAAAATATATTTAAAAAAAAGAAAAGAAATACTATTCTGATCACTCATGTCCTAAGACTATTCAAATAATAAGCTGAAAAGAAACTGATGTTAAAGATTGGTCTTCAAGCACTATAGCCACTGATGCCAGGCTTCACTGATCCCACTCATTAAACTGCATCCACACCTTGCTGGCCACCAAACTATTCAGCAGAGTTGCTACCTGTGAGCTGTTTGAAGCTGCCACTTTGAGCACTACTGAATATTTTCAAGCTCTGAATAAGTATAGGGATTTGGGCAGGGGTTGGAGGAATCAGTGCAACCTTGTCATTATGCCAAAATGTGGCCAGTGGTGGCTTGGAGTAAATCACAGCTGCATTTACCCTTCTCCACGAGCTTATGGACAAATGGGGCCATGGATCTAAGATGGAAAGTCTAAAAGGAAGTGAACAAGCAAGCAAAGTATAGCCAAAGACATTGAAATCGAGAACAGGCTGACAGTGATCAGAAGGGAGAGGGGAGGGGACAATAGGGGAAAAGGGTGAAGGGTTTGCAGGAACAATTATAAAGGACACATGGATAATAACAAGGGGGGTGGAAATGAGGGAGGGAGGGGAAGGCTGGGGTGGTGGGGAGAGATGGGGGAAAGCAGAAAAGTGTACTTGAACAATAATAAAAAAATAAAAAATACTTTAAAAATAAAAAAAGTGTTTCTCTTCTGTAGTTTTATAGTTTGAATTATGTGCATTTTATTATTCTTCATCTCATCTCATTCATTCATTCATTCAATATTTGTACTTTCTTAATTAGTAAAATTGATTGAAGACTTTTGAAATTTTAAGTGGAGAGGGATAAGTTTTGTAACTGAAGGAAAAAAATGATTTGCAGCTGTATGTACCCAGTTCTTTTGTTTTTATAGTATAAAATTCAGAATTAGCCAGCTGGACTCAGTTTAGATGATCCCAGTTTTGTTGGCAACATACAAAGCATCATAGTCTGGAAAGTTGAACGTATGCCTTCCTCTCCCCATCAGGCCTGATCAGGGTGTTGACCTTGGCCATGTCAATGTCATACAACTTCTTCACAGCCTGTTCAATCCAATGCTTGTTGATCTTGACATCCACAATGAACCAGGTGTATTACGTCTTCTATCACCTTCAAGGCTGACTCAGTAGTCAGGGGGAGCTTGATGATAGAATAGTGGTCAAGTTTGTTTCTCCTGGGGGTGCTTTTCTGAGGATATTTAGGCTACTTTCAGGACAGTATTGTCTTAGGTGTCCCGAATGAGGGTGACAGTGTGGATCTTCTTTTTTTGTGTGACTGTGGAAGTCTTTTAGCACTGCCTTCTTTGCCTTCAGAGCCTTTGCCTTGGCTTTGGCTTTGGGAGGGGCAGGGTTTTCCTTCTTCACTTTGGGCACCATCTTTGTAAGTGCCCAATACTTTTTACAGTCTCTTAGATATTTTCCCTCTAGATTCTAGAGTCAGTTTAACTCTCGAGAGAGAGTTTGGATTTGGTGATTATATGTTAAATCTTATGTGATTATATGTTAAATATAAATGTGATAATTTCAAAACCATGTTATTTATGTTCTGGCAAACTGTGACAATAATCACATTTATAAAAAGTAGGGCTTTCAAGAAATCACCTAGTCAAGTGTCTTCTGTGCCTGAATTATTTTTGTGTTCATGTGACCTTCCTTTATGCCACTCTGTATTAGTTTTCTACAGTGTATCACTCCATGATATTTTCTCGTTCACTAATTCATTTACTCATTCATTCATTTACACTTTACTTATTTATTGCTGTTTTGCTTAATTAAAATCTGATATAAGTGAAGATAGATATATTGTGTATTTTGTTGAATGTTGTATTCCCGAAGCATAGAACAGTGCACAACATGTAAATGCTATCCAGTTTATTTTTACTGAATGATTATTTGCTGAATAATTAGAGCAACCAGGGTCAGAACAGTGAAGTGACTCCTGCAAACAAGAGTCTGTTACAGTTGGGGAAAGCACATGACTCTGGTGTCAATCAAGCCATTTACTACTGCTGCACACTGTTGAACAAGTGATTTTAGTTCATCTAATTCCAGGTGTATAGTGTTTTGGAAGCTAAGAGTTGATGTTTTATTAAATAATAAACATACCTATTATTTACCTGAAATGATAATAATATAAAAAGAATGTTAATAGTCTTCATGGTTTTGATTGACTCAAATATAAAATCAATCTTTAAAAAATAGAGTTCTGTTTTTATGCTCAATTTTTAAAATTATTTTTTAAAGATTTTATTTATTTATCTTTTGAGGGGAAGGGAAGGAGAGAGGGAGAGAAACATCAATGTGTGGTTGTCTCTCGCACACCCCCTACTGGGGACCTGGCCCACAACCCAGGCCTGTGCCCTGACTGGGAATCAAACCGCAATCCTTTGGTTTGCAGCCCCGTGCTCAATCCACTGAGCTACACCAGCCAGGGCATATGCTCAAATTTTTGAGATATTGGCTTTAACAGGAAGGAAACAATAAAAAATTCAGTAATTAAGATTCTTTTCTTTGCAGTTTGACAAAGAATAAATGTTTCTCTTTTTTATGGTAATATTTATCACTTTAGAATGGCATAGTACTAAATATCATGATAGGTCCCTTCCGGAAAGTATTGGACTATATGTACCTGTGACATTTAAATAAAGCTAATATATTATACCTTGTATTGCATATAATGTATTATTTACTGTATGTATCTATTGAAGTTTTCAACCAGAAAATCAGAATCAGTAGGATACTTATGGATTTATTACACAAGAAATTGCATATGCAATTGTGGAGAATGATGAAGCAAGCCCTAAGTCTGTAGGGCAGACCTCAGAAGGGAAGGTGATGATGAGCAGGCTGGGACCACACAGGCACAGGCTGAAGCTCTTGTTGAGGAATGGGAATTTCTTCTCTCCCTAAGGAAAGTCTCAGCTCTGCCCTTAAGGACTTTCAACTCTTTAAGTCAAACCCACCTAGGGTAATGTCTCTTACCCAAAGCCAATTGAGTAGAGACTTTAATTGCATCTGCCTAATCCTTTCATAGTAACATCCAGGTTAAAGTTTGATTAAATAATGGTGAACTGTACCCAATACAGTTTTAAAAATATAAGAAATTAATTTCATTCCTTTGGAAAAAAATCATAAAGGTGAACTGTATTCTAACCAAGGCAACACATCATAAAGGTGTCAATATTATACTGTGCAAGAGTGAGCAAAAGTAGGTTTATAGTTCTGGATATATGAATCAAAATTCATTCTTTTATTGTTCTTTATTTATTACTGTATTATTTGTTTGTATTACAACTGTCAATGTATTTTGCCCATCCCAGTATATGTGTTATATATTATTATATACTAGGCATAGTATTATACATTTTATTTAATAAATTAAGATTCTTTCTATACCATTTCAAAACATTCCGCTTGTTATTTATTTTACTACTACTTCTACTACAAGGACTTATGCCAGTAATTGGTTGGTTTCTAGGTGAGACATTTAGTTTTCCAAATGTACGTCCTTCCCCACCTTTCTCCTTGCTCATATGTGCATTTATATGTGTGCATAGAATTTGTTTGTTGTTTGATTTTTAAAATTTCAATCCTTCCAATGCAATTTCATTTACTATTTATTTATCCTTCTGCCTCATTATTTTGGATTTCCATTTTCTTAGTTGTTAAAAGGCCTTAACTGATTCTCATAAATATGTAGATATATTCATAAGATGTTAAAAAAACAAACAGATACAACTTATTTCTTCTGTAACAATCTGCTTTGTGTCCCTGTCCCCTGCCTCATACTCTTCACTCAACTAATATAGCACTCTGGGCTTGCTTTCTCTTCTACGATGTCATATTGTTCTGTTGGGACATATTCTATAGGGACATTCAGAACTACTTGGCTTATTCCTTCTCTGCTCCTAATTCTCCTCAAGGATTTTACTAAGGCAGTTAAATATTTAGCTCTTCACAAGTCATATAATGTCTCTTAAGCATATCCCTTCTGTTTTAAGATTTATTTTATTAGATACTTATATTTACGTTCTTGGATGGTCAATTACTTATCTGTCTATCCATCTATCTATTATCTATCTTGCTATCACCTATCTATACCTATCATTTAATAACCTCTCTCTCTCTCTCTCTCGTCTCCAAGGTTAATACTAACCTTTGCTTCCTTTTTATTTTCTTATTCTAAATTCTCGGCTCTAGGAAATCTGTACCTTTAATTATAAAATTTTCTTAACTGTTATCTCAGGAGATGAGAGGATGATAAACTCTCTGAATATTTGGCTATCCACAAATATCTTTCTCACTGCTAGAAGAAAGATATCTGGTCTGATTAAAGAATTCTTACGTTCTCATTGTTTTTTTCTCAGTGGTCTGAGTATTAATGCACTGCTTTCTAGCAGATAAGAAGTTTTACAAAAGGGAATTTTTTTATAAGTGACTTGTTCTTTTTGTGTGAAAGATTGTAGAATTTTTTCATAATTTTTGGAGTTCAAAAAATTTTACCAGAATATGCCTCTACATAAATCTTGTGCCACTAACACTACTTGAAATTTGATGAAGAATTTTAAACAGGTAGCTTAAATGTCGATTAACTTGGAGGAAAGAAATACATATATACATTTGTTTTATCATTGCCTTTTTTTATGTATTCCTTTTCTCCTTCTTCTGTAACTGTTGTTTTTTTAAGTGTTATATAAGTTGCCTCTACCTATCCTTTAAGTCTCATCTTCATTCACATTTTCCATGTGCTAGTGCTTTCGTGTTGGTTTTCACCCATGTCTTCCATCAGATCTGTTATTTGAGGTTTTGACTGCACCCATACTCTAATTTATCTGCAGAGGTTTTTAGTGCAAAGTTATGCATTATTTCTAGCAGTCTTTTCTACTTATGTGCTTCCGTAAAGGTCCTTTCTCAGATTTCAGTAAAGAACTGCACCAAGTATTTTGCTGCTCTGTGCGTACAGACTGTAGGACTCCTCGCATGAGTTGTTGCCTTTGGTCTTTTCACTGTATCTCAGTGACAGTTGGCAGAGTACTGTCACAGCCTGGACTCCTGGAAGCAGAACTGGAATGGGGACTTGTGTGCAGGACCTTTATAAGAGAGTGACCTTTGGATCAACACCTATGGAAGGGAGGGAGAGAAAGCATAAGTCGGCAGAGACAAAACTTGAGTCCCAGTGAAGGCTTCTGCCTCAGCCAATCCCGTTGGGAGCTCTGGATTTGGGATAGCCCATTCTGAGTAGGAGTGAAGGAGCTGGACCTCTGTTCTCTTGCATTAGAGGGGAGTTGCTCCCAAGTGAATACATGACTTTGTGTTTTGCAGATTCCCTAGCTAAGGACATGACTAAAGAGGACTAATGGCTGAGAGCTGGCCTCTGGCACCACTCCTAGCAAAGCCAATTCTGCCATGCTTGAAGAGGACCTGTGTAGTGCAGAGTGAGCCCTACATGTCTAGGGCACAGTGTGGGTGGTATGCCAACTACCAAGGATATTTTATTTTTAGGGAATAAGGAAATGATAACTGGGAGGGTCCATGGATCAAATGAACACAGTCTGATCAGATGAGGGCCTAGGGCCAGTGTCTGGGGTGTGCAGCTTATATAGTTGCTCAAGGGACCCCAGCTAAGAACCCCATGCTTGGTTTAATGCTGCGCTGTTGCCACCTTTAGAAGTTTTAATTTTTTTTTTTTTTTGCCTAGGCTCCTTGCATTTTCATTTTTCTCTGGGCTTCATAAATTATGTAGCTGGTCCCACCTGAACTTTAGGATCCCACTTATTTATAATCTGTCCCATATGGCCCCACCCTAACTCCTAAGCCATGTGACACAATTGTGTCTCTGAGTGTCAGTGTTAACTTGGATCCTATGTTCAACTGTCCTGTAAATACATTCCCCTTTAAATTTCAAGTTCCAACAAAGAACTTAATGTATTAATCTACTTATTTATTTTAATGTGAACCTCCCTTTCTGTAATTTAAGCTTAGGGGTATTTATCTTTTTCACTGGCACCACTCATTGCATCTAAAAGACTGTCTGACATTTGATATAATATAGGCCAAAACAAATAATGGCCACATGAATGAATGAATAAATCAATAAATGAATGTACAGGAGTTTAAACAATTTCATGTTGCTACCTTCCTAGAGCCTCTGATCTTTTTTTAAAAAATATTTTATTTACTTATTTTTAGAGAGAGAGGGAAGAGAGGGAGAAAGAGAGGGAGAGAAACATCTACATGTGAGAGATATATTGATCAATTGAGAGATATATTGCTTTTCACAAGCCCTCAACTGGGGACCTGGCCCACAACCTAGGTATGTGCCTTGACTGGGAATTGAACAGGTGACCTTTTGGGTTGCAGGTCGGCATGCAGTCCACTGACCCACACCGGCCAGGGCTGACCTTTTATACTTGGTAGAAATGTTCCCTAATCTTCACCATGATTCTAAAATACTGGCATTAATTTATCTGGTACACAGATTTAAAAATGAAGCTTTAGCTAATGAGTGGAGAATACAAGTTCAAATACAAATCTGTCTGACTTCCAAGTTTACATGTTGTTTCTTTCTTTTTATTTTTCCATGACCCAACATCTTTTCTAAATGGAAAGTAATTGTCTGAAAAATATTAAACCAGGGCAAGATGGTTCTAAGAATGATTGTTTCTGTGAGTCATTGAGATCCTGTCCTACTGAAGGAGATTAATCCCCAACTGAGGTAAAAAAAGATAGGGGCTTCCCTTTCATCTGTAATATTTTAAGCCTCTTAATTTCTGTCTCCCCTCCTCACCTGGGAAATATTCATTATCTTGCCCTTTAAAAGTGTGTGTACAGAACAGTTATTGGAGGAAACACTGAGTCCCTTGCCCTTTGAGAGATACTTTCCATCATTCTCTTTACTTAGTCACAAGAATCAGTATAGAACAGAATCCTAGTGCTATTGCAAAATGTATAATTAACAGTACTAATTTCCCTCATGAAAGCTCACTTGCAGCCTGGAAGTACAGAGAAGTTCCCAACTAAAGAATATGTTAATGCTTATTACTTGTAAAAAGATAGCCTTTAATTAAAAGAAAAGATAAGCTAATCTTCAATTCTTCCAAAAAATAACTATTTCACCATGTTATATTTTATATAATTTATTACTATTAATACAATATATCATAATATTTTAATGATAAACACTATATTTGTTATATTTTTATATTGCAGGAATTGAATGCAATTTTGTTTAGGTACTTTTAAAAATAGCTTTATTGAGGCATAATTGTCATAGACTGCATATATTTAATTTGTACAGACTGATGTTTATGACATATGTACATGCCATAAATATAAAATCTTAAACATCACCAAAGATAATAAACATATCCATTATCTGCAAAATCTGTTTATACCCTTTTTTTAATCTTTCCTTCTAGTTTTTCCCTGTCTTTCCCACCTTTAAGGAAACACTGTGTTGTTTTCTGTCACTGTGGATTAGTTTGTATTTTCTAGAATTTCATATAAATGAAATCATATGTTATGAGATGTCTTTTTCTTCTGGCTTCTTTCACTGAGCATCTTGTTTTGAAATCCATTTGCGTTGTTATATATAACAATGGGTATATACCAATAAGTTAATGTCCCTCACATATGTGCCCTGACTGTGGGGGAGGAGCTGAACCACAAGCCAGGCATGTGCTCTGACCGAGAATTGAACCAGTGACCTTTCGCTTCATAAAGACACCCAACCAACTGAGCCACACTGGTCAGGGCTCATCTCATTTATTTCCTGTCTTTCAAGGATCACTGTCTTCACTTACTGGATTTCCAGTCTCTCAAAAACTCATTGTTTTTGTATGATTTGCAAAATTTTCTTTTCAATCAGAGGGGTATATCTTGCCCGTTTTACTATATTTTGTCCATACGTGATTTTCATCGAATACTTTCAATTTCAAACAATAGTACTACATTATCCAAAGGAAAAAAAATCTCAGATATTGCCTTAAATACTCCAAAATTTGTGCTTCCGTTAGGAAAATCTTCCTTTTAGGAGACTTTGACTAGTAGTATAAATCTGGACAATTCTTGATTACTCTTCATAGTTGTCAGGGTTCATTTACAAATGGTATTTCATTTTGCATTTTTTTGCTTTTACTATGATGCTTCTGTCAGAGATTTAAAAAAAGAAAATAAAAGAAAGAAATCAGAATGTTTTACACTGTGTTGCTACTCACTTTCAGCCTTGTAAGATCATCAATTTAAAGTATTTAATCAGTCTCAGGTCAAATTTACAAACAATGAAACTTGCAGGATATTTTTAATGATTATAGTTATGCACTGTTATGCTTATTTTTGTTAGTGTTTTGGTTCAGACCCCTCTAATATTTCATTTACTGTTACATTTTTGATGACTTATTTAACTCAATAAATAGCTTGCTAAGTCATAGGCATGTTCTTAAATATTTTACATGTGCCAAAATGCCAATCGTAGAAAACAACCTTAAGAGGTAAATTTTTATCTCTCCGCCCCTTTTTATTAAATGCGAAATGAAAGCAAAACAGTCCCTGAGCCAAGAAATAGCAGAGCTGCTATTCAAACCTATTCTCCTCTTATTGTCTTCAGTCAAGAGATATCAGATTCCTTTTACCCCTTTGCTTTCTTTCTTTTTCCTTTTTTTTGGTGGGGGAGGATTTTAGGTTAAACTTTTACTAGATCCACTGGCCAATACTTGTTTTATGTTAATCTTAAATAAGAATATAAAAGTTCTTATATAATTTCAGAATTTTAAGGCAATGACACTAATTTTATTCAATTTATTAATTTTATAAGTGAAGATATGAAAATTTAGTCATATCGTCCCAAGCCAACTAGCTAGACAGAGCCAAACCGACTTATTAGTACATACGTTATTGTAGACATTTTAAATGAAAATCTATTGTGGCCTAATAAAGAAAAAATATATAAATAGGATAAATTAATGTTCATTTTCTTTCTGCTTGTTTAATTTTTCTCAAGTGGTTATTTGGGAAAATGTTTTTTTCTCCATTTCATTTTTCCACCTTTCACTTCATTTAGTTGAAATAGTTGATTAAGTAACATAAAGAAAAAGAGATTTGTATTATTTTTATTGTTACGTGTATGTCACCTATAAAGAAATCATTTTGCCAAGTGCAAGAAAAAATATCGTGAATAGTCAATTAAATTAGGTAATGAGTATGTCACAGAAAAAAAACATCACTGGAAGAGAACTATGTCAACTCTGATCTTGCTACACAGTATTGTGATGAAAAGATTGACTGCATAGGTATCTGGTGGGAGCTTGTTAGACATGCAGAATCCCAGGCCTAGCCCTAGACCTGTTGATTCAGTTTTTGCATTTGGGCAAAATCTCTATGGGATATGTGTGCACTAAGTTTGGAAGTATTGCTCATCTTGGTTTTGCAGCTGTGTCCTCCTTCTATTCATTTACCTCCCCAGCAAGAAACTATAATCTGGCTAATTATCCTTGATTAGCAACCCTTATAGGGGGGTGGGAGAAGGAAAGTTGAAGCTTAAATTCCAAATTACTGGTTTCAAACTGAGAAATATCACTTGCCTGATTCCCTAACACCTTCCCATTCTCTACCCAGTTCTTTCAGAATATCTGAAATCAGTTAAAACTCTGAGCAACTGAGTTTTGTCTGTACCTAAAAATATTCGGTAGTACTGTTCATTTCTGTAATTTCCTGCTCTAATTCTCTTTTTTCTACCAATCATTTTTTACTTTAAAAATCTCTCATTTAAAAATCTGTAGAACTTAAACTGAATACAATCAAAGTTATAGATATTGTAATATTTTGCTATTTGTAATTACGTTCACAAAGATTGTTCTCACATAATTTAGAATTTACTTGGAATGGAGTTAGAAATGTTCCATATATTAGTAAAGTCAACTCCCTTGAAATATATTACAGACCAAATAAATAATGTCCTTGAGAGATAATATGAGATTGAGATAATTTTGAAATAAATATTTCTTAATCAAGTAAATTCTAACATCAAATTATTCACATTATTATTTTACTGCCAGAAAGCATAAATAAGGAGAAACATATTACTGAGTTTCTCTCAGGTCCATATGCTAAGTGATATTAAAGGATGGTAATTTGGCATAAGTATTAGCGTTCTGGGTTCTGGACTAGTTTGCTTTCTAGGTAAGGAAAGAGGCCACCTTTGCTTGCAAACTTAGATGTTTCCCTGTTCTATAAGACTCGAAACTCTAAAATGGTTCACAGCAGCCAAAAACTGTGCCTTTCTCAGTGTCAGGAACACCTCACAACACATCTGCTTTGTGGAATGAGCAAACGTTGTCTGTGGTGTTTGATTAGTTTCTGTCCTGTATTATTTGTAGGCAGCATCACCAGTCATCATTGCTAACTTCTCATTTTTCATTCTAAAATTTCCACCACCGGAGTTACTAAAGTGATAAGAATAAATAAATGTCTGCCACTATCTCTAAAGGGCTGTATTGAAATATATACTTCCTGTAAATAGTTTTTTACCCTATATTGCAATGGCTCTTAATTCTGGCTATAGTTTATCATTATTTGGAGAGGCTGAAATGTGTCCAGGCCCCACCTCAGAGTAATTCCATCCAAATTGTCACACATTTGATAAATTTTAAGTTTCTCAAGCCCTAAAGGGACATTAACCAATTCAAACACCTGAAATGAGCCTGCTTGCCAACACAAATCACAGGAATCGGTCAATGGGCAGGGACATGGTAAGTATGTGAGCAAGTAGAGCAAATGGGACCCTGAAGGTTTGTCATCATTTTCTGAAAATTTTTTTGTTTATCTTCACATCAGTTTTGCGCTTCATTCAATGATAGAAATATTTATGTCACAGAGTGACTATACATCAGTAACTTGGTGCTCAATGGTACAGTTATATAGGTTGGTACCAAAGCTCATTTCAAGGTCTGTAAGGCTCAAATTTCTTACCCCAAGTTTTGATAGTTTCTGAGAAGTATAGTCTTACAGCGCAGCACCTGGTCACACACTAGGCTCACACTTTGCCTTTTGTGGTTTTACTGTTTTTTTTTCTTATCTCCTACTCCTCCTTTCCATTTCATTTCCAGTAGTATTGGTTCACTTCACTAACAGCATGTGAATTCCTTGAATCTCAAGTGGAGTAGTATAGTCCTCTTAGTGGAACCCTCTAGAGTTCCAGCTATAACTTTGGAGTGTTCAATCTTACTTCACCTGGTCTTATTAGAGCATTTTTTTGAAACTTGCTGTACAGTCTCTTGCATGAGGCTAGACAGGATGACTTACGCTGTATCAACAAGCACCCTCCAGTCTCAGTGACTCACTAACAAAGGTCTATTCTTCAGTACACTACATACTCACTCTTGGCCAGTTATGACTCTTCTTGAAGTAATTTTTACTTCAGGGTCCAGGATGATATCGCTGCCTCTAGCAGAAACATTAACAGTCAAGGTGCGAGAAAGAGACCATGAAAAAGTACACATTGGTTTTAAACTTTCTGCCCCTTCATATATCACTTAACCTCCTATTTCACTAGCCAGTCAGGTCATATGGCCACTCATGACATCCATTTGTTAGGGGAGTTATGATTTCCCTTCCCTAACTGGAAAGGACAGCCAGCATTTATTTATGCAAGATAATACACTCTACCATAGTGACATTATGGCGAACACAATTTTATCCACTGTTGTGCTTAATATTTTACTCTTTTATACTTTTTTATCTATGTTTGCTCCTTCACAAAATGGAGGCCTTTAGTCAAAAGCTTAAGCAACTAGTTTTTTCATCTTTATTAGTTTATTAGTCGGTTGTTTTTGCAACTTCTAGTGCATGCCTCATATACTAGACACTTGAAAATACATTATTAAATCACAGTTTTATCTAGAGCTTGCCGAACACTAATGTTCCTATAATAAAACCATATGATTCTTAGGCACTTCTAAACACAAATAGCTATGCACTCAGGTTATATCTTGATATCATCTGCCAAACACATCTTATCATGTTGGGCTTGTGGCAGAACCCACAACAGAATCATTAAAGCTCTCAGGGACATTGTTTGGAGAATAATAAAGTTTTGACTTCTGCAAAAAAAATTATGTGCATGATTCTTAAGATCTAAAGAAAATGGAAAGGGAGTTTATCTTAGTTGTTTCATCAATAAAATAAAGTATGTCACAGTCATAATGGAATTGGAAGTATTTGTGGAAAGATAACCAACTGTATAGGGCACATAATTTACATTCATCCTCAAAAAAATGAGCCTCTGTTTTGCCTTCTTAAAAAATATGTGCACTTCATCTTTCTTATAAGATTAGTTATTATACTTTTAATCATATAAACTTATGATGTAAGCCTGTACTATTTAAGAGGGATACATTTCTGAAATGATATTTGCTTTTAAAATGTTGGGTTAAATTATATTTCATGATAACATGATATTAACAAACAACATTATTTTACATTTTAACAATACAGAAAGATAAGGAGGAAAATAATAATTTTCTACATAATTGTATAAATGAATATTAAACCATTACTATTTTGCATTTTAAACTATTGTATAAAGAAATGAATAAGACAAATACCATATGATCTCACCTGTAAGTGGAACCTAATCAACAAAACAAACAAGAAGGCAAAATGTAACCAGAGACATTGAAATAAAGAACAAAGTGACAGTAACCAGAGGAGCGAGCGGTGAGAGGAGATAATGGGGGAGGAGGGGGAAGGGTTGTCAGGAACATGTATATAGGACATAGAGACAAAACTAAAGGGGGTAGGATCAAGGGTGGGAGGTGGGGATGACTGGGGTGGGGGGAGTGGGTATGGTAAAATGGAGACAATGGTTGTTGAACAACAATCAAATTTTAAAAAAATTTAAAAAGAAATGAATAAATTTTTAAAAAATGATTACAACAAATAAATATTAGGTACTTCTTTATGAAAATAAATCTTGTTTAGGTAGAAATCGTACATTTTGAAATGAAGGAGTTTGAATTAATTGTGTGAAATGAAATACATTAAGGTCAGAATGTCTTTAGATTTAGACATAAGCAAAGTTCAAAGCCTTAAAGAATAAGGGAGTAAGGGGCAAATCACCCACCTGCTCACAGATGCTTGAAACTGAACTGTGGAAGCAGAATTTATTTCACTTAAAGTTTTAAATTCCTGTTAAAATGCCTTTTATGCCTCAGTAAAAATTACCCCTTTTGAATTGCAGATGACTTGAAAGGTAGAGACAAAATACCATCTTATCCACACTTAGGTTATTTTAAAGTGAACATTTAAATATGCATGAAGCATATTGGTGGGAACCTGATTAGTCAGAATCTGATCAGTCAAGGCTGCTATTTAAAAGCTGTCAATAGTTTCTTGGTCTTGGGGTAAAGAGTGGGTCATTTTGGAGTAGATCATATGTGTTTGGAATCATTTAAGTGATTGACTTTAGTGATTTGAATTTAAGGCGATGAAGACTCTGCTGTTGCTATTGCCATTGTTTCCTTATAAAGATCATTCCTTTAATATTCTTGGTAGGAAGAGTTCAAAGTCTCCTGAAATCAGTATGGAAAAAAATTGCATAAAACCTGAGGAGCCTTGCAGAGTAAAGGATGTAAGAATCATTTCTTTTACAGCAGAGTTTTATTATAAACACTCTGTTGGTTGAAGTTGGTCCTTACTCTCATCTTTTGAAGGCAAAGGATGCTAAAAAATTCACCATGACAGCTGTGGTAGAAATCAGGGCCACAAATACCAGAGGGTGGGAAGAGCTGGTCCACCACCACATGTGACTAAGATGGGATGTCACTTCTGATCTGGCAGCCCTGGCAAGGATTGCAGAGCTCAGAACGTGATGAGTCGCAGCCTTAGGAACCCATGTGTAAAAATACCTTTAATCATGAATAGGATGATAGGGTTGGGGGTAGGTGGGTTTCTCTGTCTAGAAATACCACTTCAACATGCTTCTAATATATAAATACCATCAAATTGACATATTCAGCTGTAACTTCTTTTTTTATTTAAAATTATGAATTAATTTATACCCATATTGATAGGTAAGCCACTGTAAAGCTTTCTATTGTGTGACTATACTTATTTATTCCCTTGTTGATAAATATTTAGGTTGCTTCTAAATATTTTCCTTTATGCTTTACAGATTAAAATAGCAGATAGGCCAGGAGGATTGGCTGTGGAGCTGGGCTACCTCTTTTAAAATTCTTGTTCTAATGTTTATCAGCTTTGTGAGTATGGCAAACTCCTTATTCTTTTTATGCCTCAAGCTTATTGTCTATAAAAAGAGATATAATTGTCATGTGCCTTAGAGAGTTGTTTTGAAACATAAAAGAGTTACCATAGGTAAAACATTTAGCAGAATAAGATTCTGTGTAATAACGTTATCTAGCATTATCATAAAATTATTTTAAAAAATCATTTGTATATATGAGTCTCAGACATAAACATGTAAGTTCCCCTAGGCTATGTCTCTACGAATGAAAATGCTGTCTTAGATCATGTACATCTCTAGTTTTATGAGCTACTGCAAACTTTACAAGATAATGCAAAATTGCTTTCCAAAGGAAATTTTACAAATTTATACTTCCCTCAGCAATGTATGAGAATTCCTTTTTCCTCAATCCCTCTCAAGACCAGGCATTAAAAGGTGCTTTGAACTTTCTGTCAAGATGGAGGCGTAGGTAAATGCAGCTTGCCTCCTTGCACAGCCAAAACAAAATTATAGCTGAACTACAGAACAATTATCACTCAGACTCATTAGAAAATTGAGCTGTAAGGAGGTCTGACAATTAGGGAATTAAAGAAACCACATTCATACAGACAGACAGGTAGGTGGGGTAGAGGGGCAGAGACACAGAGTGGGCTGGTCCCACACCCACGTGTGGTGGATTAAATAGGAGGGATATCTCAGGAATGAGGGGTCCCAGCCCAGGGTTTCAGTGCCAGAAAGAGAAGTCCCCATAACTTCTGGCTGTAAAAACCAGTGGGTGTTGGGGTGGCAGAAGAAACTGCAGGATTTTCAGGAATCTTCTCTTAGAGGGCCCAGCATCTGGACTTACTCAGACTCACTCCCTCTGGGCTCCACCACCAGGGCAGCACCTTGAAGGGCACCAGTGGCATGTGGGGAGGAACTAAAGGGTCTGACATCAGGTTGAGAGCTGGGGGACAGTATTCTCAGAGAGAACTGCAGGCAGTGACCATTGTTCCTTTTCTGAGCCTCCCTCCACACAGAGCCACAATGCAGTAGCACCATATCTGAGACTCCATTTACCTGGCTCCCCCCACCCTGATAATTACATAAGGCTCAGCCCCAATGATTACCCACCCAAATTTCAGTACACTGAAGCTGGTTACAGTGGTTTAGTGGCTTTCCCATATGAATGACCGGGCTAGGCACAGGTTTCAGACCTTCCTAAATCCACTCAAATAAGCAACAGCTGAGCCCAGCCCACATACCTCTGGCTGAGTGGCCCCAGGCCTGGTACTAGCAAAGCCATCTGCAAATCACTTTATAGCTTATGTCAAGTGGTTCCGACAGAAGACAGTTGGTGGCTGACCTTGGCCAGCACCACCCAGGAAACCCCAGAGCCTGCACACCCAGTAAACAGTGACAGATGACATCGAAGCACCACCACTGTACCAGCTCCACAAGCCACAAGGGAGGTGGTTGGTGGCCAGTGTTCACGACCAGTACTAGCAGCTCTCTGTCCTGAGTAAATCTCTTCCATTGACCTGCTGACAGCAATCAAGACTCAGCTAGAAGAGGAGGTAGTACTCACTCCACATGAAACACACACCTCAAGTACCCAGCTTGGGTGATAGGGGAGGTTGTACCATTGGACCCTACAGGACACCTACTATGTTAGGCCACACTACCAAGACATAGAGTCAAAACAGCTCTACCTAATACATAGAAACAAACACAGGGAAGCTGCCAAAATGAGGAAAAAGATAAACATGGCCCAAATGAAAGAATAGATCAAAACTCCAGAAAAAGAGGTAAAGGAAGTAGAGATAATCTATCAAATGCAGAGTTCATAGCACTGGTTATAAGGATGCTCAAGAAATTCAGTGGGTACTTCAACAACATAAAAATGATCCAATCATAAGTGAAGGAGACACTAATTGAAATAAAGAACAATTTACAAGGAATCAACAGTGGAGTGAATGAAGCCGAAAATCAAATCAATGATATGTAACATAAGGAAGCAAAAGACATCCAATCAGAACAACAATAAGAAAAAAGAATCCAAAAAAATGAAGATAGTGTAAGCAGTCTCTGGGACAAGTTCAAGCATTCAAACATTCACATCATAGGAGTGCCAGAAGAGAAAGAACAAGAAATTGAAAATCTATTTGAAAAAATAGTGAAAGAAAACTTTCATAATTTATTGAAGGAAATACACATACAAATCCAGGAAGCACAGAGAGTCCCAAACAAGGCGGATGCAAAAAGGACCACACCAAGACATATTATAGTTAAAATGCCAAAGGTTAAAGATAAAGAGAGAATCTTAAAAGCAGCAAGAGAAAGCAGATAATTACCTACAAAGAAATTCCCATAAGACTGTCAACTGATTTTTCAAAAGAAACTTTGCAGGGTAGCAGGGACTGGCAAGAAGTATTCA
Organism: Anoura caudifer; assembly: GCA_004027475.1. Classification (NCBI taxonomy): domain Eukaryota; kingdom Metazoa; phylum Chordata; class Mammalia; order Chiroptera; family Phyllostomidae; genus Anoura; species Anoura caudifer. The sequence goes on from PVKU01008264.1 coordinate 51,603, forward strand.
AAGTGATAAAAAGCAAGGACCTGAAGCCTAGATTACTCCATCCAGAAAAGCTGTAATTTAGAATTGAAGGGCAGATAAAGAGCTTCCCAGACAAGGTAAAGCTAAAGGAGCTCACCATCACAAACCATTTTTATATGAAATGCTAAAGAGGCTGATTTAAGAAAAAGAAGAATATCAAAACTATGAACATTAAAATGGCAATAAATACATAAGTAGCAACAATTGAATCTAAAAAAAAAAAAAAACCTTAAAACAAGCAGAACAGGAACAGAATCACAGATATGGAGAACATTGAGATTGTGGCCAGTTGGGAAAGAGTCTAGGGGAATGGGGGAAAAGGTGAAGAGATTAAGAAGTACAAATTGGTAGTTACGGAATAGGCAGGGGAATGTTCAGAAGAAGTATAAGAAATGCAGTTGCCAAAAAACTTATATGCATGACCCATGGACATGGACAAAGGAGGAGGGATCACTGGAGGGAGTGGGAGGTACTGGGTGAAGGGGGGCAAAAGGGGAAAAATTAGGACAACTATAGTAGCATAATCAATAAAGTATAATAAAATAAAAAAACTGAAAGATGTTTCCCAATATTGAATGTGAGATGGCATTTTTCTGTGTGGCCTTATTTATTCTCTTAGTTACTAGAGAGATTAAACACATTCCCATCTGTTTATTGACTGAGTTTCTCCCTTTGTTGTTTGCCTATTCCTAGTCTTTTTATTTTTGTTTCTATTTTAATTAAATTGCTTTTCTTTATCTCATTCATTTGCAAACAACCTTAGTATTTCTGAATATTAATAGTGGCTAGAAATTTATATTTTATGAGATCATTTTAGTAGTTCAGTTTGAAATTTCAGTATAGTCAGTTATCATTTTTCATGGAGGTTATACATTTTAAATTTCCTTAATAAATTTATTTTACCTACCACCATTAGTTCTAGAAGTGACACAAGTTGATCATCATGCTATTTACTCACCTAAAATTTAAGATTTCTATATGAGAAAATATAAAATATATTATTATTTTGTTCCATATGGATTACCAATTTCCTAGCACAATTTGAAAATAGTCTAGCCAATATACATGAGACAGATTAACAATAGAAAATGGCAAAATTTAACGCATACATATGGATGGGGATCTCACATACCCAAGAGAGTCAGCGAGCCAGTCATTGTGGTCCCCCACAGTATTGTGAGGTTTATCACCAGGAGTTCAGGCAGGTTCCCATGGGAAAGAAACACCAATAAAAATCCCCTCTTGGGTAACAAAGGAGAAGGAAAAAAATTCATTCTGAAATAAACCAAAGCATTCTCTTTATAACAAGGTTTGCCCTCAGGGGAAATTATTTAACCAGAGTCTAACCTGCTGGGGGTATATGCAGAGCCTAAGAGACCAGAGGAAAGAAAATACCCAATTCCAGCCCAATCTAGCTATTGGGCCCCATCTAAAAAGAGGAGATGGGGGAACTGAAAGACTCCTGTGAGGTTCACAGTCCGGAAGCATAGGCTTACCGAAGGCTGAGACCTAAGCATAGCACTGTGGAATGTTTCTCCTCCTCCCACACGTCACCACATTACTAAAGCCCTATCTACCCAGTACATCATGTTCTGGTATGAAAAAAAATTACAAGGCATACCAGAGAGTAAATTACATAATCTAAAGAGACAGAGCAAGCATCAGTGAGGCAGGATAGTAAGAAACTAGGAAATTTCTGGACAAGTGAAATCAGGAAAACTGAGACGAAATAACTGAATAAGGCCAAACAATCTTAGAAATTTACAACCAGCTACTGATTCAATAGGGTCATCATCCCTAACCAAGAACACTTAGGAGCACATAGTTTACACATTCCAGACCATCCCAGGGCAGACGGACATCAGTCCCAGTCTCTCCTAAATGATCTTTAAAAAGAAAACAACTGGTACCCTGAAAATAACCCTTACCCCTCTATGCACACATTTTGATGCATCAGCATATCAAAGGGCACTCCTGACAAAATCATGAATATGCTGCTAAGACCCTCCCCTGAACATTCCCTAGCCTGGCTAAGAAAGACAAAAAGCTTGAGGACAATGGACTCAGAATTCTCTCTCTAGAGCATGCCCGTGCCTTGTACCTCTGCTCTCTTTCTCCTAAACTTTAAGGGTCCCCACAAGACTTGCAACTAGTGGACGAGTGAGCAGCAGGATTTTGTTCCAGATTTACACCCTGAACCTGTCTCCAACACCCTCTTTTCCCTGACTTCTCTATTTTTTATTTAATTTTAATTGTATTTTCTCCATTACCATTTAGTCCCCTTCTACTTCTCTCACCCAGCAATCACCACACTGTTGTCCACATCCATGAGTTCCTTTTTCCTTTTTGTTCAGTCCCTCCACCCCTTAAATTCCCCTTCCAAGTTGCCATCCTGCTCTCCATTAGTCAGTCTATCTCTGTTTTGCTTGTTAATTCAGTTTGTTCATTAGATTCCACATATGAGGAAAATTATATGGTATTTGTCTTTCTCTGACTGGCATATTTCACTTAGCATAATGTTCTCCCAGTCTATTCGTAGTGTCAGAAAAGTAAAATTTTTACCTTTTTTATGGTCGAGTAGTATTTCACTGTGTAAATGTCCCATAGTTGTTGTATTCACTAATCTACTGATGGACTTGTGGGATGCTTCTATATCTTAGTGATCGGAAATAATGCTGCAATGAACGTAAGAGTGTTTATGTTCTTTCAGATTAGTGTTTTGGATTCCTTCAGATGTATTCTGAGAAGTGGAATAGCTGGATTGAAAGGCAGATCCATTTTAGTTTTTGTGGTATCTTCATACTTTTTCCACAGTGGCTGCACCAATCTGTATTCCCCCCAACAGTGCAAAATGTTTCTCCACATCCTCTCCAGCACTTGTTGTGTGTTGATTTATGATGATAGCTGTTCTGACAGGTATGAGATAGTATCTCATTGTGCTTTTAATTTGCATTTCCCTGATGATTAGTGATATTGAGCATCCTTTCATATGTCTATTGGCCATCTATATGCCCTCTTTGGGGAAGTGTTTATGCAGGTATTTTACCCATTTTTTTAATTGGGTTGTTTACTTTCTTTGGTGTTGAGTTTTGTAAGTTCTCTATAAATTTTGGATACAATACCTTTTATGATTAAATACTCTTGGCTAACTGGGATTAGAGAGAACACACCTAAACATAATGAAGGCCATGTATAACAAACCCACTGCCAGCACCAAACCCAATGGGCAAAAACTACAGGCATCCCCCCTAAGATTGGGAACAACACAGGATGTCCACTTTCACCTCTCCTATTCAACATAGTACTGGAAGTCCTAGCCACAGCAATCAGATAAGAAGAAGAAATAAAATGTATCCAAATTGGAAAACTGGAAGTAAAAGTGTCATTATTTGCAGATGACATGATACTATACATAAAGTACCTTAAAGATTCTACCAAGAAACTATTAAAACTGAAAAATGAATTTAGCAAAGTAGGAGGATGCAAAAATAATATCTAGAAATCAGTTTCATTTTCATATGCTAATACAAACTATCAGAAAGGGAAATTAAGAAAATAATCCTATTCAAAATTGCTACAAAACAAGAAAAAATTATCTAGAAATAAACCTAACTGTTGGGAACCACCCTGCCTGGTTTCAGAAGCTGTAATCCCCCCATGGCTAAGGCTGAGTGAGAGACCTTGGGACCATAAGTCACTAAGGAAACAAAGCTTATTTCCCTGGCAGGGCTGCCACCTCTGCCCACTTTACTTCACCCTGCTTGGCCCCCCAGTGCATGACCAGTTAGCCAATAACTGTAAGATTCCTCAAGGGAGGGATGACCTAAGACAAGCATGATCATGAAGGGGCCTGCAAGGAAGGACTTGGGGGGCTATGGAGAAAGGGGGTGATGGACCCTTGGCCCTCAGCTTTGAATTAGCCTGAGTCCTCATTCTGTCTGCAAGAAGTCTCCTAATCTCTTGGCTGCCTTACTTCCTCTGCTCAGCCTAAGCCTGAAACAATGCTGGAGGTGGGTGTCACCCTGTGCTGGAAAGGGCAGGTTCCCTGGGGTGATCAGGCCTAAGAAGGAATGCATAAAATCCTGTGAAACCTGGTTTGCTAATACCCTCAATTTAAATGATAAGGGTCCAAGCATGAAATGAGTTTATTTCCCCAAAGTTTTATGGCCCTTTAGCTATTTGACCCTGACTCAAAATAGGCCCTCAGAGTTCTTTGAATGTTATCTATTTGATCATTACTGCCTGACAATGATTGGTGAGCTTTCCATATATGCCCTGTATTCCTATGCAGATTAAAGCCAATAAAAGCCTGTCAAGGCAAGGGTTGGGGTGCTCTTCTCTTGAGAGAGTGGCTGTGTCATCCCTTTTCCTCCATAGGACTCAGTAGTCTGTGTGAATTTGTTTCCTCTCAGCCATAATGCTGCGGACACTATGGGCTAAAGTCCGAGTCGCCTAACCAAGGATGTAAAACACCTGTACTTGAAAAATTATGATACACTAAAGAAATTGAAGAAGATACAAATAATTGGGAGCACATACTGTGTTCTCGAAAAGGACAAATTAACATCATTAAAAAGTCCATACTATACCAAAGCAATCTATAGATTCGGTGTAATTTCTATCAAGATTCTAATGATGTATTTCACAGAACTACAACAACTATTTCAAAAATTTATATGGAACCACAAACGTCCCCACATAGCAACCATGATCCTGACAAAGAAAAAATTTGGATAAATCACACTACTTAGTATCAAACTATATTATAAGGCCATAGTAATAAAAAAAAACATGGTACTGGCATAAAAACAGACACATAGATCAATGGAAGAGAATAGGGATCCCAGAAATAAACCCACACCTTTATAGTTAAGTAATATCTAATAGAGGAAGCAAGCACATACAATAGGTTAAAGATAGTTTATTCAATAAATGATGTTGGGAAAATTGGACAGATACATGCAGAAAAATGAAACTAGACAACCTTCTTCCACCACATACAAGAATACATTCAAAATGGATTAAAGATTTAAATGTCAGAACCCAGACCATAAAATCTGTAAAAGAAAACACAGGTAGCAAAACCTCAGACATTGCTCATAGCAACATTTTATTGGATATATCTACTCAGCTAAAAGAAATAAAAGAAAAAAATAAATAAATGCTACTACATCAAACAAAAGTTTTTGCATAGCAAAGGAAATCATCAGCAAAATAAAAAGACAACCCACAGATGATAGAACATATTTGCTGATACATCCGACAAGGGGTTAATATCTCTGACTTTCCTTCTTTCAAATTATATTTTATTGAATATGCTATTACACTTACTGCAATTTTCTGCTTTGCCCCCTTCCAACCAGCACCCCCTACTCCCTCAGACAATTCCCACACCATTGTTCATGTCTCTGGGTCATGTGTATAAGTTCTTTGTCTACTCCATTTCCTATACTGTATTTTACATCCCTCTGGCTATTCTGTAACTACCTATTTGTACTTCTTAATCCCCTCACCTCTTCACCCAGTCCCCATACCGTGTCCCATCTGGCAACCACCAAAACATTCTCTGTTTCCTCTATTCTGTCTCTGTTCCTTTTGTTTGCTTAGGTTGTTTTTTTAGATTCAATTGTTGGTAGATATGTATTTAGCACCATTTTATTGTTCATAGCTTTGATCTTCTTACTCTTAAATAAGTCCCTTTAACATTTCATATACTAATGATTTAGTGATGAATTCCTTCAGTTTTTTCTTGTCTGGGAAGCTCTTTATCTGCCCTTTGATTCAGAATGATAGCTTTGCTGGGTAGAGCAATGTTGGCTGTAGGTCCCTGCTTTTCATGACATTTAATTTTTTTTGCCAATCTGTTCTAGCCTGCAAAGTTTCTTTTGAGAAATCAACAGACAATCATGTGAATTCCTCTGTGGGTAACTAACTGCTTTTGTCTCAGTGCTTTTAAGATCTTCTCTTTATCTTTAACCTTTGGCATTTTAATATGAACTTTTTAGAGTGGACTTCTTTGCAGTCACCTTGTTTTGGACTCTTTGTGCTTCCTAGACTTTAAGTTTATTTTTTTCAACAAATTACAGAAGTTTCATTTCATTATTTTTTCAAATAGATGTTCAATTTCTTGTTCTTTGTCTTCTCCTTCTAGTACCACTCTGAAGCAAATGTTGAAAGCCTGAAGTTGTCCCAGAGGCTGCTTATACTATCCTTGTTTTTTGGGATATTTTTCTTCTTGTTATTCTGATTGGTTGGTTTTTTCTTCCTTATGTTCCAAATTATTGATTTGGTTCTCAGCTTCATCCACTCCACTGTTCTTGCTCTGTAAATAATTTTTTATTTCAATTAGTGTGTCCCTAATTTCTGGCTGGATATATTTTATGCTGTTAGGTTTTCACTAATTTCCTTGAGCATCCTTATAACCAGTATTTGAACTCTGCATCTGACAGATTGCTTATCAGTGTGGGTTACCACTTCACACAACCATGTTAAAATTACAATTAAAATATAGAACAACCATCAATTGGAATGGTCAGAAATCAAGTTGAATGGAAGTCTGACATTACTGAATTAAAGAAACCACATCCATCCAGGCTGGTAGGAGGGGAAAAGATGTGGAAACATCCACATGTGGTGCATAAATATTTGAGATGGATATCTTGGGAGTGAGGAGTCCCATACCCACATACGATCCCCCAGCCTAGGGTTCCAGTGTCAGGAAGATAAGCCCTCATAACTTCTGGCTTCAAAAACCAGCAGGGATTGAGTTGGTGGAAGAAACTTCTGGAGTACTAAGCAGTTCCCTTTAAAGAACCCACACATGGATTTACTGACTCGCTTCCTCTGAGCTCTGCTACCATGGTAGCAGTTTGAAAGGCACTATAGGGTGGGACTGAAGTGTTTGGCATGAAGAAAGAGGCTAGGGGACAGCTTTCTGCTAATTAGAAATGTGGGCAGAGGCCATTGTCCCTTTTCTCAACCCTGCCCCAACAGATCTGGCAGGCAGGTACCTTATCTGAGACTCCATCAACCTGGTTAGCACTGTTTGCCCTGCCCTGGAGATATCCTGACACTCTGACCCACTCAACTTATAGGACCACTTAAACTGTTAACTGACTTTTCCATATGAAGGGCTGGTTTTGGCTCATGCTTCACAACTTAAATTCTGTCAAATAAGCAACAACTGGCCCCAGATCCCCATACCTCTTAAGTGGCCCTAGGCCCAGAACTAATAGCAGCTAGCCTAGATTCATAGCTTGGCTTCACATGGGAATCTCCAAAGCCCAGCACAAGTAGCAGCCATCTCAGATTGCTTTACAGCTCAGGCAAGGTGGCCTCAGGGAAAACACAGGTGGAGGATAATTGTGGCCTGCACCCCCTGGAAACCCCACAGCCTACACACCCAGTGGACAGCTGTAGACCACCTCATATCACCACCACCCGGACCCTGAACAGCTGATCCTCCACAGAGGATGGAAGTTGGTGGTCAGTTCACAGCCAGTCCTTACAGCTGACTGGCCTGGATAAATCCCTTCCATTGATCTGCCAACAGCAATCAAGGCTCAACTACGAGAGGAGGGAGTACCCAGCACACATGAAGAGTGCACCTCAATTACCCAGCTTGGGTGATAGGGGAGGCTGCGCCACTGGACCCTGCAGGACACCTACTACATTAGGCCATGCTACCAAGACAGGGAGTCCTAGCAGCTCTACTTAATACATAGAAACAAACACAGGGAGGCTACCATAATGAAGAGACAATAAATCATGGCCCAAATGAAAGAACAGATCAGAACCCTAGAAAAAGAACTAAACAAAATGGAGAGAAGCAATGAGCTAACAGTAGCCCTGCCTTGACTCACTGCTTTTAATTCTGTCTTTTATTTCTCAAGAGCCAAATCAACCGCACCTAGGCTGTCTCCTGTTACTTCTTCTATCTTAAGTCCTTTCTTTGTTTTACTATCCCCAGCTTTAATAAATATAACTCAAAATCACCTGGACTTGTGTTTTGAAATATTTCCTGCACAAAATCAAAGACCCACACACTGCCAGCTGGCCTGAGACAGACTCTCTCTGGGCTCAATCCCTATTAAACTGGCAAATGAAAACATGCCCAGAAGGACATGAGAAGGTGGAAGCTAACAGTCTGACTTCTGGAGAAGCATCATTATGCTCAGATCCACAGGGTAGTGTGAAAGGGTTAAGAATATAAAGGAATCAGAAGTAGAATGTGAGGGCTATTAGAAGACTGAAGTGGGAGGTGGCATGAGACACGTAAAGGTGGATAAGCAAGTGTAATGAGTGACACCATTATATTGTGCTGTTCAGGAGAGTCGTCCCTGGAGTCAGACACGTTGTATTCCAATTTAGCTTTGCTGAGGTGGAGGTTCAGGATGAGCCACCCTGAGATGCGCCTTAGTGGCATGGAGATTGCTTTGAGCTAAAGGCAACTTTAACCATGAGCTCAAGAGAAAATTCTGCCCCTCCTTGACTACCTGCAAGAACATGAACCAAGGTCATTGCCCATTTCTTAGATTATTAGAAATAACCTCTTTTGATCTCTCTAGAGCATCACAAACTTCTCTTCACTAAACATCTGCTCTTCTTATCCTCCTACAATGACCTTTGAAGCCACTAAGGTGCATGACCTCATCCCTAGCTCAGAATGTCTTATATACCTCAACACCTCCTGTCTCTGAACTTTTTGTGCATGTGAGGTCCCTGACTTTCTTGTGAATGTGGAGTGTATAGACACGCGCACACACACACACACACACACACACACACTAAATGTAGTTATTTTCTCTTGCTACCCTATCTCATGTCTATTTGATTATTAGATCAGCCAAAAGAACTTTGAAGGTAGAGGAATATTTCTTCCTCCTTAATACTTAGTATTTTATAACTTTGTGTGGGCATCTAATCTATTTATGTCTCATCTTACAATCTATTAAAATAGTACATGTGATGTATCGAGCACTTAAAAGATAAGTATTCTACTATTATTTAAACCAACTCAATGCGGTGGGCACAGTTTTTATTTCTATAATATTTTGAAGAGAATAAAATCACATGAAATAGTTCCAGTTACACAATAAACATTCATTGGATCAAAATGGGGAGAAGTAGAGGTTTTTTTAAACCTTAAAAGAAGTAGCAGGAAAAGGAAATTCATCTAATTGCTGAGTGTCATTACCCTTCTTGTCTGTGACAGGGCAATGATGTTAGTTTGCTTATCGATAAAGGAGGAAAGTTTGGAGTAAAAAGTAATGAATTCATGGATATAAAACACTTATTGTTAAGAGATAATTCTACATGGCTTTTCTAGATGTCTTATACTAACTTTCATTCTTTTTTTCTTTAACTTTTGTTTGAAGTGTCTTTACAAGAATGTTTGTAAAGAAAAAAGCATTGAGATAAAGATCATATCTTCTATTAGGGCAGAGGATAGGATTATTATACTTCTAAGATATTATCTCCCACTAAGACAAAGCTTAGATAGGTTTGTTAGCAACACTCCTAAAAGATTGGGGTTTCTTTTAAAAAATTCTTGTATTAAATTGATCAGGGTAACATTGATTAATAAGATTTATAAATTTCAAGTATATAATTCTATAATACATCTGTATATTGCATTGTGTGTTTACCACCCAAAGTTAAATATTTTTCTCTCACCATATATTTGACCCCCTTACTTTTTACTACCTCCTCCTGACACCCTTTTCCCTCTGGTAACCACTACACTGTTGTTGGTATCAGTGAGTTTTTGTTTGTCGTATTTGTTCATTTGTTGCTTTCAGTTTTATATCCCACATGCATCAAATCTTATGGTTCTTGACTTATTCTGTTTGACTTATTTAGCTTAGCATGATGTTCTCAAGATCATCTATGTTGTCATAAATGGCAGTATTTCACTTTTTTATGGCTGAGTAGTACTCCATTGTATGTATGTGCCACATCTTCTTTATCCAGTCTTCTATCAAAGGACACAAAAACATACAATGAAGAACACCTCTTCGGTAAATGGTGTCTGGGAAATTGGTAAACCATATGCGATAAAATGAAACTAGACTACTTCTGTCCCCATAGAGAGAAATTAACTCAAAATGGATCAGATAACTAAGTATAAGACCCTAAACAATACATTACATAGAATAAAACATAGATCCTAAACTTATGGACCATAGTCTCGGAGAAGGTTTTATGAATTTGACCCCAAAGGCAAGGCAGGTAAAGGCAAAAGTAAATGAATGGGACTGTACCAAATTAAGAAGCTTCCACAGAGCTAAAGAAACCACCAGCAAAAGAGAAAGGCAACCAATTGAATAGGAGAAGATATTTGCAAATAATACCATCATAGTGGTTAATATCCAAAATATAAAAATAATTCATACAACTCAAGAACAAAAAAATACAATAAAAATGGGCAGAAGGCCTGAACAGACACTTCTCCCAAGCAGATAAACAAATGGCCAACAGATATATGAAAATATGCTCAACTTCGCTAATTCTTAGCAAATGTTTTCTTTTATGTAATTTATTGTTTCAGTCTTATATTTAGGGCTTTGATCCATTTAAGTCTAATTTTTGCAAACAGCATTCTAGTTTTGTTGTTTTGGGTGGCTTTTAAATTTTCCCAGCACCATTTATTGAAAAGGATTTCTTTACTCTAATGTATGTTTTTTGACTCCTTTATCAAAGATTATTTGCCAATACACATTGGGTTTATCTCTGGGCTCTGGAATATGTTCTATTGGTCTATATGTGTTTTCATGCCAAAACTATGCTCTTTTCATTATTGTTACTTTGTAGTATAATTTGAAGTCAGGAAATCTGATACCTCTGTTTTGTTTTATTTTCTTGCCCTCTCAGATTGCTTTGGCAATTTGTGATCTTTTGTGTTTCCATATGAATCTGATGACTTTTTTTTGTTTTATCTCCTTTAAAAATGCTGTGGAATTATGATGGGGATTGCGTTAAATCTGTATATTGCCCAGGGTAATACGGCCATTTTAACTGCGTTGATTTTTCTAACCTATGAACACAAAATATCTTTCCATTTCTTTGTGTCTTCTTTAATTCATTTAATAAAGTCTTATAATTATCAGTGTATAGATCTTTCACATACTTAAATTTGCTTATGGGTATTTTATTATTTTTGTTGCAATTACAAAGAACTTTTAAATTTCTTTTTCTGAAATTTTATTGTTAGTATAAAGAAATGCAATGGATTTTTTGTAAATTGATTTTGCATCTTGCAACTTTACTGTACGTTTCTTCTTTCTAATGGCTTTCTGGTAAAGTCTTCAGGGTTTTATATATAAAGAATCATGTTGTCTGCAGAAAGTGACAATTTTACTTCTTCAACCCCAATCTGTACACCTTTTATTTCTTTCTCTAGCCTGACTTCCAGTACCACATTGAATAACAGTGGTGACAGTGGGCATCCTTGTGTTGTTCATTTTAGAGGAAAAGTTTTTAGTTTTTCACCTTTGAGTATATTAGCTGAGGATTTGTCATATATAGCCTTTGTTATATTGAGATATTTTCCTTTTATATGCATTTTATTGAATATTTTCATTAAAAATAGAAGTTGTAACTTGTCAAATGATTTTCTGCATCTATTGATATGATTGTATAATTTTATTCTTTATTTTGTCAATGTGATATATCATATTGATTGATGTGTGTATGTTGTATTATTTCTGTGCCCCTAGAATGGACCTCATTTGATTGTGATATATTATATTTTTCATGCATTATATTTGATTTGCTAGTATTTTGTTTAGAATTTTTGTATCTGTATTCATTTATGATATTGATATGGAGTTTTCTTTTTGTATGTGTTATCCTGGCCAGGTTTTGGTACCAGAGTAATTGTTGGCCTCATAAAATGTGTCAGGAACATCATTTCTCCTTCAATTTCTAAAAGAGTTTAAGAAGGATAGATATTACATTTTCTTTGAATGTTTTATAGAATTCACTGGTAAAGCTATCTGGTTCTAGACTTTTAGTTTTAGAAAGATTTTTGTTAATTGTTTCAATTTTCTGATGGTTGATTTGTCCATTTAGATTTCTTAGTTCTTCATGACTCAGTCTGAAAAGGTCATATATTTTCAAGAACTCATTCATTTCTTGTAGGTTATTGACCATGATGGCATTTAATCTTTCATCATATTCTTGTGTAATCCTTTGTATTTCTGTGGTGTCCATTGTAACTTCTCTCTTTCATTTCCAATTTTGTTTGAGTTTTTTATCTTTTTCTTTAGTGAGTCTAGCCAGAAATTAATCAATTTTATTAATCTTTACAAAAATCAGCTCTTCGTTACATTAATTTTTGTATAGTTTTATTCTCTATTTCATTTAATCCTGCTGTAATTTATACTATTCCCTCTCTTACTGTGACTTTGGGCTGTATATGTTCTTTTTTTCCCTAGTCTTTAAAATGTCATGTTAAAAATCCATGTTAAAATCCCATCTCATTTGGAATTTTTCTTGTTACTTGAGACAGGCCTGTAATGATATAAACTCCCCTCTTATTTTCTGTCTCTCCTGCATCCCAACATTTTGATATGTTATAGCGTCATTCTCATTTGTCTCTGTGTATATTTTGATCTTTCCTTTTATTCCTTCTTTGACAAAGTTGTTTTTAGTGGCTCATTGTTTAATCTCTGCATATTTGTGGCTTTCCTCACTTCTTTGTTGCAGTTGCTTTCCAGTATCAAAGTGTTGTGGTCAGAGAATATTCTTGGTATGGTCTTAAACTTCCTAAATATGTTAAGGCTAGTCTTGTGTCCTATCATATGGTCTATTCTTAGGAATGTTTCCTGTTTGCTGGAGAAAAATGTATAATCTGGTGTTGTGGAATGAAAAGCTCTGTAAACATCTATTATGTTCATTTAAGCTATTTCCTTTTAATTTTTTGTTTCAATGATCTATCCATAGCTGTCAATGGAGTATTTAGTTGTATTTTTGTCAGTTTCTCCCTTTAGTTCTGTTATTAGTTGCTTTATATGAGGTCTGTCTTGAAAAAGTATAGCCATTGTTAATATAATGAGAATATTTCCATGGCATCTATGCAACCTGGCAGCAAAGGAGAGAGGACTGAAATGTGAGTTTGTGAACAATGATAACTTTACTGTACTAGTCAGTGGGGGATGCTGTTGAGTGAGCATGTGTACTCTGTGACTGTCACATTCAAAATGATTGAGTGAGTAGAGCAACGAATATGCATCAAATTTTGCACTAAGCTTGAACATTCCTTAATGGAAATTATTTGGATGATTCAGAAGGCCACAGCTATGGACAACTGATGATTGACAGCTTTATCACAACAATGTGCTCCCTCATGCATCACATCTCATGCAGAGTTTTTTTTAGCAAAATGTCAAATCACCCAGGTGACTCAGACCCTCTACAGCCCAGATTTGCTGCCCTGTGACTTCTGGATATTCCCCAAACTAAATCACCGTTGGAAGGGAAGATATTTCAGACCATCCATGAGATTCAGGAAAATATAATGAGGCAGCTGATGGCAATTGGGAGGACTGTGTGATGTCTTGAGGTGCCTACTTTGATGGGGACAGTCATTGTCTTATGTACAATGTTTCTTGTATCTTGCATCTTCTGCAATAAATGTCTATTTTGCATATTACATGGCTGAGTATCTTTTGGACAGACCTTGTATGTGGTGGTGCTCACTGCTTAGGTGCATATATATTGAGAAGTGTTATCTTCTTAATATTTTGAAACTTTTATCATTATAAAATGTCCATCTTTGCTTCTTATTACTTTTTATCTTGAAATCTATTTTGTCAGATATAAGTATGGCCACATCCAGTGTTTTAGGTTGCCATTTGCTTAGAGAATCAATTTTGCCCTTGCAACTGAGATGTGTCTCCCTAAGACAGCATATGTTTTTTTTTTATTTTATTTTTTTTCATACAATCTGCAACTCTTTGCCTTTGTATTGGTGAGTTCAGTTCATTTACATTTAGGGTGATTATTGAGAAGAATCATATAGACACTATAGTCAGTTTATCTCTTGTTTTCTGGTGGTTTTTACCATAGGTAGTTAGCTAGATATTAATAAAGGAAAAAGAACAAAAAGGAATTAGACATTGATAATAATAAACAGGGAAGCATGAGCTTGCTTGCTTCACCTGAAAGCTATAGCTTCACACCACAGGGCATCATAGTATTGCTCTGCCAAGGGGATTAACACTCCTTCCTTTCCCCCTCTAGTACCAGATTGTTGGAAGTTCAGGGGAGGGTGCTTGACCAGAGAGGCCTGTCAGTCTAACTAAGGGTCTTTTAAAAGCCTGTGAAAAAGTTGACTGGTTATTTTGAAAACAAAAAACAAACAAACAAAAAAAACACCTTGTCCATACCAAACACAAACTATATAATCCCAGGGAAACAAAAAAGCAATCTCTCTATCTCTCTCTCTCTCTCTCTCTCTCTCTCTCTCTCTCTCTCTCTCTCCCCTCCTGGTAACACTCACTGCCTTGTTTGTTTGCATGTTGTCTTTTGACAGGGTGCATACAACTATGTGGGTCTAATAGCTATCATGGCTCCAAAGGACTGACCTTTAGGATGAAGCAAAAATACTGGACCTTGGCTTTTGATGTGGCATTGCTGAGGGCAAAGTTGGACTTCTTCCATGGCAAGACAGAGGGAAATAGGTAATTGTAACCTCAGGGATAGATACTCACATGAATAAACCATCTTGTCACTCTACAGTCTCCCGTGTGTGGATCCTTGGAATGCTTTCTTCATGATCCCATGAAATTTGCACTGAAAACAGTAGCTCTGTGTCTCCATTGCTTTGTTCCCTTGTGTTTCTGTCTGTTGTTCTCATTTGGTAGTACCTATAATTGTTTCCATTGTTTCCTCTTTTTTAAAGTTATGTGTGTCAGTTTTGAATTACTTTTTGTGTGTGGTTACCATTAGGTACATGCAAAAGAATGCTTCATAAATACAGTAGTGATTTTTCTTCTGAATACATAATTTCTTCATTCTCCTTTACAAATCCAGGCCTTTCCACTATCCCCTTTAATGATTTTGTTGTCACTGATTGTCCTATTTATGCTATAAGTTCATTTCTGAGTTGCAGTGGCTACTGTTTTTTCTTTTTCTCTCTTTTAAAAATGATTTTAACTCCTTTAATCTTCATGTTATATTTAAGTAGGTAATACTTTATTCTGAAAAATGGTTGTGATATCCTGCTTCTATATGTCTCTTAGAATTCTTACTCATAGTTTTGTACACTTTTATCTTTTGTTTCAGGTGGAATAACCTCCTTCTGTGTTTTCTGTAATGAAGATTTTGCGGTGGTAAATTTCCTCTGCTTCTGAATGTCTGAAAAAGTCTTTTTTCTACTTCATATCTAATGGTTAACTTTGCTGGATATTTTACTCTTGGCTGGTAATTTTTCTTTCTCAATAGTCTAAATAATTTATTCCACTCTTCTAGGTTATAGGGAAACCTGGATATCTGATGATAATCTAATGGGATTTCCTTTATATGTCACCATCTTTTTTTTTACCCATAGCTGCTTTGAGAATTCTTTTTTGTCATTAAGTTTGACAAGTTCAATATGACGTTCCTTGGAAAATACCTTTTGGATGGAGATCATTAGGTGTTGTGTTTGCTTTGAGAATCTAGCATTTTCCATAGGTTTTAGAAGTTTTAATCAACTACATTTTTTTATATAGGCTCTCCATTCTGTTCTTTCTTCTCCTCTGGTATACCCATTATTCTTATGTTGTTCTTTATGATGGAGCCCAATAGTTTTCATACAGTTTATGTATTTATGTCTGTATTTATTTATTTATTTATTTACTCTCAAGTCTCATCCTTCTTTCATCTGCATCATTTCCAGACTTCTATCTTCAATATCACTACTTTGTTTCTCCATCTGGTCAGCTCTATTCCTAAGCTAGCTCATTCATTCTTCATCTCTTTTAGTGAGTTCTTCATTTCCAGAATTTCAATTTATTCTTTTTTAAAGATTCAATTTCTTTGGTAAAGTACTTGTTTTGTTCATTGATTTTGTTTCCGAATCCATCAAACTGCCTACCTGTGTTTTCTTGTCTACTGATGAGGTTTTTTCAGAATTGCAACCTTGAATTCTCTGTTATTTAAATTACATATCTCCATGTGTTAAGCCTATTTTTTTGAGATTTAAATTTTTCTTCCTTGTTACCTTAGTTATTCATGTTTTTTGATGGAGTCCTCTGCCTATCTATGAGAAAGATTTTTTTAAAGTAGTACTTCTCTAGTGAGTTGATATGAAGTCTTTCTTTTGTTTTGCAGTTGGTGGCACCGAAGCACAGTTTTTTTAGTTTTAGTTTTTGGTTTTTCTTTTCTTTCTTTCTTTCTTTCTTTCTTTCTTTTTTTTTTTTTTTTTTTTTTTTTTTTTTTTTTTTTTTTTTTTTTTTTTTTTTTTTTTTTTTTTTTTTTTTTTTTTTTTTTTTTTTTTTTTTTTTTTTTTTTTTTTTTTTTTTTTTTTTTTTTGCACTACTCTGGCCTCCAAAATCTCTAGGGGGCAACAGAAAATACCCTGTATGCTGTGGGGAGGGGGGCATATTTTTTGTGGCCAGATTACTTCAGTGTCAGGGCTCCACCCTGATGTGGTTCAGAGTTGTCCCCTGCAACCAGACACTTCCAGACAGTGCAACTGTGATTATGTGGGGAGCAGATGAGCCAGGAGAGGGAGGATGGTGCCTTTGTGGCTTTGATTCCTTCTAGCGATGGTGACAACCAGATCTTAGCTGTCTCAACTCTGTATCTCTACCCCTGTTGTTGGGATTAGCCACAGAGTGCCTCTGCCACTCAGGGAAAAATAAAATACTTCTTTTTCTTCATTTCTCATGGTTGCAGATAATGTGCCCTTCAGCCTGGCACTCACTGCTACAGCTTTTTCTAGGGCCTGCTGCTAGCTCTGGGAGGCTGAGGGTAGGTGGCTGGGTCTCATGGCTTTGTTTTTCTGCCTGGCAATGGTGGCTGCCAGTCAACGGGGGCATCATCAGTCTCAGTTGCGTGACTACCGACCACTCCAACAGGAGAGCTCACTGTATCTTTGCTCCTCTGGGCTCAGGGAGTGCAGGTGGCAACCTGCTTCCTTTCCTCTCCTGATGACTGCAGTGAGCTCTGGGCTATGCCAAGGCACTGGTTTCTGCTCTTTTCCCTTCACTACTCCATGGCTTGCTCACACTCATCTACCTTCAGATGCTTCGATGTGCGGATCTCTCAGATGTGTTTGTGTGTTGAGCAGGGAAACCTTTATCTAACTATATCTGTTGAAATAGTTTTAACTCCACGCAGAGAGATCAGGGAAACCTCTCACACCACCATTCTTCTGACCAGGATTGAGGTTTCTTAAACCTGAGGTCTCTCAGCTATGATACAATCCCATCGTGTGGGCAGCATTCCTGTGACTCCACAGACATATCACCCCTGTGGATCCTGGAAAGTAAGGAGAACAGATGAAGACTTGAAGCTCATTTTGCCTGTTGTGTCATAGGACAACAAGATCCTTTGTCCATGACCCTGAAGTCTATTTTTTTTCTGCCAGCTTCTGTGAAACTGCGGCAGGCTAACTTAGTTTGAATGTAGAAGAAAATCTCAGACCATTCATAGTTCTCAGTACTTAGTACCTGGACACATTCTGAGTACTCAATAAATCCTACCTTGTTAGCACTACGATACTTCTCAAGGAGGTAACGTGGTAGATAATCAATTTGATTAAGCAACTATTTAGTGCATATCTGCTACATGGTAGTCATAATGTGAAGTGCTAAGGTTAAAAAACTGAATAAGACAGATTCTCTGATTTCACAGTCTGGATGGGAAGACATCAGCTCATAGATAATAATATGTTTAAATACTATAATGGAAATATGAATGGGGATCTAGAGCTGCATAGAGGAGGGAGCATCTATCTTTGCCTAAAATGTGAGATGGACAGGAGGAATTAGGGAAGTTCCTCAGGGTAAATAATACTGCAATTGATTTTCAGGAGTTGACAGTAAGTGTAGATTTGTCAGTCTAAATGGAAATTAGCATTTTGGGGGGACTTCCAGCCAAGATAGAGGCATAGGTGGACACACTGTGCCTCCTCGCACAACCAAAATTAAGAACAACAAAGATTAGAAACAAGAAAACAACCAGAACTGATAGAAAATTGAACTGCACAGTAGTCCAACAACCATTCATCCAGACCAGTAAGAGGGGCGGAGTCGTGGCAGGAAAAAGTGGAGGTTGGCAGACCCAGACCCCCGCAGGCAGCAGCAGCTGGAAGACCCCAGATGCACAGGCAGCTGCTAGCGGACCCTGGGCATGGAGTGGCAACGGTGCAGACCCAGTGAGGCTGTGCAAGGTGGCTGGTTGGCCAGGTGGTCCCACATTTGTGCGCAGATAATTCAGGAGAAGGGGAAGTGAGGAAGGGGACTGGAATCCGAGAGAGAGAAGAGCAAGCACCATTGTTCCTTCTCAGACCCCGCCCCCATATACAGTGTTACTATCCAGCAATTGGGCTGCCCTTCCCTGGGGAACACCTAAGGCTCCACCCCTCCCTACCTAACAGTGGCAACCAGACCAAAAAAAATGGCTCAAATGGGAGAACAAAATCAAACCCCCAGAGCCAATTCATCTAAGTGACCAAGAGACAGCCAACCTCTCAGATGCACAGTTCAAAGCACTGGTGATCAGGATGCTCACAGAACTGGCTGATTTTGCTTACAAATTAGGTGAATAAATGAAGGCTACAATAAGTGAAATGAAGAAAAACACACAGGGAACCAATAGAGATGGGAGGGAAACTGGAACTCAAATCAATGGAGTGGACCAGAAGGAAGAAACAAACAACCAAACAGAAAAGAAGGAAGAAAAAAGAATTCAAACAAATGAGGAGAGGCTTAGGAACCTCCAGGACATCTTTAAATGTCCCAACATCCAAATTATAGGGGTACCAGAAGGGGAAGAAGAAGAGCAACAAGTGGAAAACTTATTTGAACAAATAATAAAGGAGAATGTCCCCAATCTGGCAAAGGAAATAGACTTCCAGGAAGTCCAGGAAGCTCAGAGAGTCCCAAAGAAGGTGGACCCAAGGAGGAATACACCAAGGCACATCATAATTACATTAGCCAAGATTAAAATGAAGGAGAGAATTCTAGAAGCAGCAAGGGATAAGGCCACAGTCACCTACAAAGGAGTTCCCATCAGACTGTCAGTGGATTTCTCAGAAGAGACCTTCCAGGCAAGAAGGGGCTGGAAAGAAGTATTCCAACTCATGAAAGGTGAGAACCTACATTCAAGATTGCTCTATCCAGCAAAGCTTTCATTTAGAATGCAAGGACAGATAAAGTGCTTCTCAGATAAGGTCAAGTTAAAGGAATTCATCATCACCAAGCCCTTATTATATGAAATGTTAAAGGGACTTATTTAAGAAAAAGAAGATAAAATATGACATTAAAAAGATAGAAAACTCACAGATATTAACAACCACACCTAAAACAAAAGCAAACTAAGCAAACAGATAGAACAACTAAGAACCACAGAAATGGAGATCACATGGAGGGTTAGCAACAGGGGAGTGGGAGGAGGAGAGAGGGGGAAAAGGTACAGAGAATAAGTAGCATAGATGGTGGGTAGAAAATGGGGGGGGGCAAGAATAGTGTGTGAAAGGTAGAAGCTAAAGAACTTATGACACATGGACATGAACTAAGGGGGGAGTGTGGGTGGGAGGGGGTGTGCAGGGAGGAGGGGAATGATGGGGGAGAAATGGGACAACTGTAATAGCATAATCAATAAAATATATCCAAAAATTAGTATTTTTAAAAATCTACTGTTAGTGTTTGTTTTAAGTTGATTTGTTTCCACCAAAAATATATGTTGAGGTCCTGGTACCTGTGTATATGAACTTATTTAGAAATAGGGTCCTTGGGGATGAAATTAGGATATTAATTAAGGTGAGATTAGGAGGAAGGCAGCCCTCAATCCAATATGAATGGTGTCCTTATGAGAAAAGGGGAAATGCAGAGAGACACACACAGAAAAATATATAGCTAGAGAAGGAAGGCAGCCATGTATGGACAGAGACAAAGACTATGCTAAGACAGATGCCAATGAAGGAATGGCATGGTGTGCTGGCAACCATCAGGGGTTGGCAGACAGAGCATGGTCCTGTTGACACCTTGATTTTTAACCTCTTGCCTCTAAAATTGAGGAAGAAAAATTTTGTTTTTTTTTTAAAGCCATAATTGTGGTACTTTGTTACAGCAGCCTTACTTCAGCATCATTATCTTTAGGCAAGAATGAGGAAAGGGCACTGCTGTCAGTGAGATAAAAAAGTGTGAGAATTAAAATTCAGGAAACCATAAGTTGCTGACTTTCACTGTACGAGGAGGCAGTGGCAGGAAGCAGAGCTGGAAAGCGGTAGTCTTCCATGGATACTCAGATCCTGAGGGAGTGCAATGAGTGTGGTGTTTGGATTTTTGCAAGCCTGTGTTCAAATTCTAACCCCTGCACATACTGGTGTGTGATCTGGGGAAATTTAGCCATCCTCTTCAAACACTGGTACCATCAGCTGTATGTAGAACAGGATAAAGATCTCTACCTTGAAGGGTGGTTTGGGGAATTGGGAAATGAGGATAAAGCGCATCCTAAATGTGTGATACATGGGTAGTCCATGAGTCTATTAGATGTGTGTGTTAGGGAGACTTTCTGTCAGCCTGTGGATGATGGAAGCTGGATGAGGAGGGGTGTGGCTGAGGGAGGAGACATTCCTGAGGCAGCTGTTGCGAGAGCCCAGGTGAAAAGTACGGAGGCCTGAGCTACAGCAATCACAACACTGGGGAGAAAAATGAGAAGATGAGTAAGAAATCTTTCTCCATTAAAATTAATTGGAGATTATCAACCAACTGTATGAAAGCAGTGATGAGAGAGCAATTGTCTTCATACGTCCTAACTTCTACCCATTCCTGCTATGTGTGAAAAGCACATCGTGTTTCAGGTGTTTTGCTTTGCTTTGTTGTTTCCAAATAAAGAGTGCTATTAATCTACTCCACACAAGCCTAGATTTATTTATGGTTACTACCACTTAACTGAGGCTGAACTGGAATGCCTCTGGAGAAATTATCAGAATAAAGAGGAGGTGCACTCATTTCACACGAGAAATGGCAGACAAAATAAGGTGTTTTTATTTATCCTGGAAAATATAAAAAATTACATATCACCAATTCAAAATTAATTTAATTCAGTATGAATAAAAATCTCCAGTAATTAGATGACTCAAATGTGGTGTGACCCCTGCCACTATAATTTGACTATACAAAGAATTGTATTAGAATCATCATCAAAGTCTAGTCACTCCTTACACATGGTATACAGATTCCTTGATTTCCGTTTAACAGGGCTGTACATAAAATGTTATCCTCTGCTCTTTGAGAATCATACACAACACAAGGAACCCTCACCCAAGCCCTATGCCTAAATAAACAGAAACATAGGAAAATGATGCTTGGAGTTTTGAGTTATTTCTGCAACAGAGAGCAATAACCTGCTCTTGAAAAAGTACTTAACAGGTTTTAAGAAAAGTTTTATGGATTCAGAAAGGTGTAATAAAATAAATAACATTTAGATATTGACAAATTTTATACATTAAAATGACTTTTATTTAGAAGCTATGTTTATCATATAAAATGTGAATCACTTTGTCTCTGAGTTACATACACTCATATACACATTTATGTATTAAATAAAAAGGTTCATATGAGTAACCTTCCTTTTGACTAAAGAATTCAACATTAGATGTTTCAAATTCAGGTAAGAGAAACAACCTGATATGACAAGTAAACAAATCAATTTGTAACAACTGAACAATAAATGTGAGTTTAGCCAGTGGAGAAGAAAGACCTCTGAGAACACTGTAGGAGTTTAAAACAGTCATCCCAAGATGTGCCTCTGTTGTACATGGATGGTTTTGAACCAAAGGCAACCAGAACCCTGTAGATCTCAAGGTGAAAGATTCATTTGATGTGAACCCTGAGCAGGAATTTGTCTTTTGAATTTATCTCCATGGTCAACCTACAGCCCAAATTTTATGAGCAATAACAGTCTACCATCCATATGCTGTCAGAGGTGTCTCACATACTCTGCATACTGGCAAAGTGTCCAAATGAACTCTTGGCTTCTGGAACTATGCTCCACTTGTACGCAACCATCTGAGTCAATCACTGCAGGGAGACCCTGGTTTTATCTTTCTATTAATGGGCTGACACCTGTCCCATCCAGTCAGAACAGCACAATTTGGATACCTAATTTCTATAAGAGGGACCTAATTGAGAACCTGGGCAGGAACTTTCACTATAAACGGAAGCTTCCCCTTTGTCTTGGGGGAACACAGTTTAGGTTGCTGCTTGAATCTGTCTCCTGGGCTGCATCTCCTTTTTGCTCAAATAAATATTCTTTTATTCTTTATTATGATCTTAAATGAATTTTGGTTTACAACCCTGTTGGCTCAAGTGAAACTTCTTTCCCCCTTAACTACCTAGAAGAATCTGAATTAGGGACCTTTCTCATAATAGTAAAGGTATCAGAGATACCTTTATTTTTAACCTGTATATAGACCAGAGCAAACTTCCAATTACTGAGCATCTGCTCTTCTTCTTTTCCTGCAGTGACCTTCCTGCCCTCTGAAGCCCAAGAATGTCACATATAACTCATTTTCCCTCTTTGTTTTTGAAGCTCTCATGTATGTAGGGTCCCTGATTTTCTCCTGTGTGTGGGGTTCCCACACGTATGTATGTAACTAAATTTGGTCATTTTCTATTGCTAATCTGTTCCAAGTCCAGATTATTAGACCAGCCAAAAGAACCTTGAGGGTACGGGAAAGCTTCTTTTTCCCCTACAATGACAAAAATAAAGTTCTCTCCTAGAAGATTCCTCTCATTCCAAGGCGTATTTGAAAAACTTTTGGGTGATGTAAACATCATTACAGTGTGATAGATGGCACCAATTTAGTTTTGGAATCAGGAATATTAATGGTCATTCTATTTATTTTCATCACAATGGTACATTTCTTATGAAAACCATTTAACATAATTTCTAAATCCATGTGTTTTCAGCTCCAACCATTCCTGTATAGAAAATTGTCTTCAAATGTGGCTGAACAAAAACCGTGGACCCAAAGGTTGTTTTTCTGGTGTTACCTGTGGGTTTGTCTCTGCAATCTAGGATAGTTTTTATTAGATAACATAGGTCATGAATTTGATTCTAAAACAGCCTGTGTCATTAAAACCCATGTCTGTTGAATAAGGTTAATGAGTAAATTGCAAAATTAAATGCAATTCAATTATAAAGAAGGAGAAGAAATACTGGTACTTCCATTTTTGTCATTCATGTGGCTGAGTCTGAAGACTTAACTATTCAAGGTGACAGTCAACATTAAGGCAGTTAGTTTCCACATTCAACTATCAGGCTCTACTAAGAACTTGAATAAAGAAAATATAATATTTTGAGACACTGTGACACACTTTTTTCAGAAAAATGTTATTAAAAACTTGAAGCTTTGAGAAACCTACTCTAATTTGTGTATGATAGCATTTATTTTTCTCTTCTAGAAAATTTTTTACTTTATTTTTTATTTTTGTTATATTTTATTGATTATGCTATTACAGTTGTCCCATTTCTCCCCCATCACTCCCCTCCACCCTGCACACCCCTCCCACCCACATCCCCCCCTTTAGTTTATGTCCATGTGTCATAAGTTCTTTAGCTTCTACATTTCCCACACTATTCTTGCCCTACCCATGTCTATTTTCTACCCACCATCTATGCTACTTATTCTCTGTACGTTTTCCCCTTCTCTGCTCCTCCCACTCCCCTGTTGATAACCCTCCATGCAATCTTCATTTCTGTGGTTCTGTTCCTGTTCTAGATGTTTGCTTTTGCTTTAGGTGTGGTTGTTAATATCTGTGAGTTTGCTGTCTTTTTGCTGTCATATTTTTTATCTTCTTTTTCTTAGATAAGTCCTTTTAACATTTCCTATAATAAGGGCTTGGTGATGATGAATTCCTTTAACTTGACCTTATCTGAGAAGCACTTTATCTGCCCTTGCATTCTAAATGAAAGCTTTGCTGGATAGAGCAATCTTGAATGTAGGTTCTCAACTTTCATGAGTTGGAATACTTCTTTCCAGC
>PVKU01008265.1:0-75902 GCA_004027475.1 Anoura caudifer
CCTCTTCAACAAGTGGTGTTGGCAGAACTGGATAGCTACATGCAAAAAAAATGAAACTCGAGTACCAACTTACACCATACACAAAAATAAATTCAAGGTGGATAAAAGATTTAAATATAAGCTGTGACACCATTAAAGTCCTAGAGGAGAACATAGGCAGGAAAATCTCAGATATTTCATGCAGCAACATTTTTACTGATATGTCCCCTAAAGCAAGGGACATAAAGGAAAAAATAAACAAATGGGATCTCATCAAAATAAAAAGCTTCTGCATGGCTAAAGAAAACAGTATCAAAATAAAAACAGAACCAACTGTATGGGAAAACATTTTTTCCAATGATACTCAGACAAGGGTTTAATCTCCAAAATATATAAAGAACTTACATGACTCCACTCTAAGAAGACAGGCAACCCAATTAAAAAATGGGCAAAGGACTTGAACAGACATTTCTCCAAGGAGGACATACAAAGGATCCAGAGACACATGAAAAGATGCTCAATATCGCTAGCTATCAGAGAGATGCAAATTAAAACCACAATGAGATACCACTTCACACCAGTCAGAATGACCATCATAAACAAAGCAACAAACAACAAGTGTTGGAGAGGTTGTGGAGAAAAGGGGACCCTAGTGAACTGTTGGTGGGATTACAGACTGGTACAACCACTATGAAAAGCAGTATGGAATTCTCTAAGAAAACTAAAAATGGATCTATGTTTTGACCCAGCAATCCCACTGCTAGGATTATATCCTAAGTACCCTGAAACACCAGTTGAAAAGAACCTATGCACCCCAATGTTCATAGCAGCAGAATTTACAATAGCCAAGTGTTGGAAGCAACCCAGGTGCCCATCAGTAAATGAATGGATCAAAAAAAAAAAAAAAAAACCTGTGGTACATTTACACAATGGAATTCTATGCAGCAGAAAGAAAGAAGGAACTCCTACCCTTTGCAACAGCATGGATGGAACTGGAGAGCAATATGCTAAGTGAAATAAGCCAGGAAGTGAAAGACAAATACCATATGATCTCACCTTTAACAGGAACCTAATCAACAAAACAAACAAAGCAGCAAAATATAACCAAAGACACTGAAATTGAGAACAGACTGACAGTCACCAGAGGGGAGAGGGGAGGGAAGATCAGGGGAAAAGAGGAAGGGTTTACAGGAACAAGTATAAAGGACACATGGATAAAAAGTAGGGGGGTGGAAATGGGAGGGAGGTGGGGAGGGCTAGGGTGGTGCGCTGGGATGGGAGTAAAAGACAGAAAACTGTACAAGAACAACAATTAAAATAAATTAAAAAGCAAACAATCAAACAAGAGAGCTTTAATAAAGACACAGCCACAGTAGCAGGTCAGCAGCCATTCTTTTAGTCTCCTAGGTAGGCACGAGAGAGCCCCAGAATAAGCCCTGGTTTTAGGTAGTCAGTTCAACTCAGAGCCCTTAGGCCCATCCCCCTGCAGGAGCCCTGAGCCTCATCTCCAGCTTCCCACCCAGAGCCCAGATGGCCATGACATGATGTTGGCCCCGTTATGGCTCTGAGCATGTTTGTTTGTTTTGGTTTTTGTTTTTAAACTTAAAATGTTTATCTTGTTTGGGTGGTTCAGTTATGTATTCTTATGATCTGTTTCTACGTTTTCTTGATGATTTCAATGGTTTTGAAGGAAAAGTGACGCGTCAAAGGGTAAACATTGTTATCTCTGCAAGAAGAGATTCTTAAATATTCTTTAGGAAAACAAAGTAAAAAATGTCTTTTAAGCCAAGACTCCTAATGCTAGGCAGTGGAATTCTCAGCACTAATCATAAAGCAGGGCATTATGACTGAAAACAGTAACTATTTTCTCTATTCAATGTTATATGTTAATGCATACTGCAATATGCTGGAATTATGTAATGTAAACATGATAAAAGTGAAAAGGGTCTAGTTTCAAAGCCCCAGTTTCCCAAATAAAAGAATGATTATCTTCTGTTCTCAGTCTCAAGAAATTTCAGGAAGGTTGAACTTCTATTTCCCAAGGAGCAGATACCAGAAGTATCTGCATGAACTGAGGCCCACAGAAAGCAAAAGTAATGGGCAGCTTTGCGACCAATCTTGCGTACCAGAGATCTCAACTTCACTCACCCGATGCTTGAAAGACACAGCTCCCTTTCATATTTTCTTTCCCTGGAATTCTAAAGGATCTCTGGCAAATTCTGTCCAAACTTCAAGTTTAGGTCCCTTCTCAGTGAGCATTTGAAAACACAAAATTATTAATTTTCAAGTAAACTGTATAATGTGCTATTCTTCAAGAAGGACCTTCGGTTGGAAATAATATAAGGAGTGTTTATAAACACTATGTATACACTATTTTCAAATCAAACATGAGTTTGCTCAGATTTCAGAGTTTGGAACCATAAACACCCTTAGACTGAGATTATCCAGTCCAGTTTCTTCTTACACAGATGAGAGTTCGGGGGTGGAGAGGGGCAGGGGGGACATCATTCACACCCAAGTTCCAACCCTGAGTCTTGCTATCCAGTCCAACACTTCTTCCATGCTACTCTTCAGCATCCTCCATTCTTAAGAAAGTAACAGTAATGTCATTGGGCCGGGCTGTATTGCTTTCACAGAGAAAGCAGGCAATGTCCCAAGAAATGAAGCCAGTGGGCTGAGATCTCAAAGTATGTGACTTTTGGAGCCACAGGCACCCAGGGATTAAGTCTGCCACCACACCTCAAGTGCTTCAAAAGTGGCAATCAGCAGCATCCCCTCCCACCTTCCCCCTCCCATTCTGAAAGGTTGGGGTTCTCTCTAGCTACTTGCCTCACATAACTAACTATTGGATGACATGTGTTTTGAAATGTGTTTTTTTTACACCTATCATTTGGGATTTTCTTTCTACTGAAATAACTCTCTGTAGTTTCTAGATCTACTATCCAAGGTGAAAAAGACCCTTTGTTTCTTTTTAACTTGTTTGTATTATTGCTTTAATTTAACTTTATTCTAAATGCAGAAATAGAGCCTACTTTTCTAACAATAGTTGCCTGATAATGGTGTTATTACGCTGCATCACTGAAAAGTATACTCAAAAGAATAAAGCATACTGAGTACCTTGTGATAACTCCCCCCACCCCAACCCTGTACACCTGGGAAAAAAGCTCTATATATTCATGCAGATTAAGACTTCAAATTTATTTTGCCACTGAATTCCCAGAGAGAAAAAGAAAGTTAAGGGGTGAAATATGTGTTTGTTTTTGAGCCATTTCAAGCATCATTCTCTTCTTAAAATATTTACAAACATCAACAGACATGACTAAAGTCATGGCCATATTTTGAACACGTGTTTGGAGAAAGAAGTTAATTGTGCTTAGTAGCATGAGCATTAATTTAGTCATATGAGAAGAAGTTTCCTTGGTGAAAGCCACTTTGAGGCCTGAACTTTTCAGTGTGATGTCTTACCTGGTCCTATTTAGCTAGTTTTCATTCCAAATTATCTGGAGAACCACCAAATGTCCACCTGGACTCACTGTGTGGCAATATTGTACATGAGACATATAAAGTGATATGCTATTTTTTAAACTCTACACTTTAAAATCTTTAAACTTTACTTTTTTTTTTTCAGAAAATGTCACTGGTTGGGTTAGCTTACAAATTGATTGATTCATACATACATGTCATTTATAAAAACAGCCTATGAAGTTTAAATTTCATAGTTAACAACTGCACTTTCACCTTAAAATATGATGCACGATGTTCATAGAGTAAAGTTAAGAACAAAAAGAAAAGGTGTGTTCTGCTTTGGGGTCTTCCAGGCTAAGTGTCCTGATGCACCATCAAACCTCAGACATGTTTTTACTTATGGCATAGTTAATCCTAAATTATTCATGTCATCATAAATTTTGCTTAAAAATCAGCCACAATTACTGAAGAAATTAAAGGCAGACAAGGCCAGTAGAACAGCCAGTGCTAAAAATTCCTCCACACATGCCAAGGGAAGCTCCTCCTTATGAGAGAATTTCCGAGAAGCTGTTTCAAGACCCCTGGAAGCCTGCGGCAGGATGTCACACTCAGATGGATGTCTTCACCTTCTGTTATTGCTGTGGCCTCCTTTTAATCCCTTCAGCATCCTGCTGAAATGACCTTTATAAATAGAAGTTTGGGAGTGGACGAGCAATACTGTCAAATGTCTAACGAAACAGTTGAAATCCTTCAGTCTACTTCCACCTTCGGAATCCACAGATCCCTCCATGTCCCTGTATCTTCCAAAAGGAGTCTCACACGTATGCTGGTTTCCAGGCTGTCATCACCACATTGTGTCTTTTTAAATAAATTTTATTACTGTTGTCACAGGTTTAAGGCAAAGAGAGTTTTCTAGCCAAGTAGAGATAAAAATGACTTCTCATTAATAAATGATTGATACATGCTCTCTGACTTAACTCTTTGTGTCCAAGTAATTATCAGAGAATATAAATTCCTTTCTAATGTTTCCTATCTTGTAAAAATCTAACAAACCAAAACATTTTACACACATCTATCCCAAATCTCTATTTTTAGCATTTGTTTCCATTTTTAAAGGTTTGGGTCATATAAATTATATTTGTACAATAATATCTTTATACTATGCACAGAGACATTAAGAAACTCATTTCTGAAAGATAAATATAATAGTAAATATATTTCCAATCTTAGAACTGGACAGTAATGTCAGCATGGATTCAAAAGGAAATTAAATTCAGGAAGTTGTGATTATTTCACCTAAGCTGAAGTTGACTTGTTCATGACATGAAAATAGTCTTTAAAATATAAAGGAGGAAAAGTTTAACACCCTTGTAAAAGTCAAATATATGTCAATATTTTCAGAGTAATTTCATCTATTCATTAAGTCAGACAACAGAGGATTTTTACTTGAAAACACTGGTAAGAACTACTCTGTTTGTAATTTTCATTAAGTCAAAGTGGAATTCCTCCACTTAGCTTTTTAATGAGGTTTTAGAGTACAGGAATTTCTTTTTAAAATTTTCTTTAAAATAAAATCACCATTTGAACTCTCCATTAACAACTAGAGTATCATTGCTGAGGAACGCTCTATGCCTGAAAAAGCTGGATTTTGCAGACATGCTTTAACTAATACTATTATAGTTTCAATCCACAAAATCTTGTTAGCTACTCTCCAAATTCCAAACACATCTCTGTTTTGTAAAACAGGCAAAGATGGGGGTTAAGGGTATAAAAGTCTATAGATTACCATTGTGTGCATCGCACTTGGTTGGCAGAATAAGTCAGTATAAAACGCCAACACTCA
Organism: Anoura caudifer; assembly: GCA_004027475.1. NCBI lineage: Eukaryota > Metazoa > Chordata > Mammalia > Chiroptera > Phyllostomidae > Anoura > Anoura caudifer. The sequence goes on from PVKU01008265.1 coordinate 5,288, forward strand.
ATCATCTAAATAAACTGTGGGCAAGGGTGGGCCTGGGCTGCCTGCAGGTCAGTTTTCCAAATTAGTTCTGTTCATTCATTTTTCCTTTAAAGCTGCTTCTTTGCAGTTTTCAGCATAAGATGCCAAAGTAGACAGAAAAATGCAGAAAATAATGAAGTCTGTTAGTTTAGAAAAAAATCTGAGGCAATCCTTCTGAAAAGAAAAATTTTCATTGTGATGCTATCTTAAAACATGTAGTCATTCAAAAGTAATTTAACTTCATTTATTAACTTTGAGAAAAAGGTAACTTTTATTTTTGCAGTTGCAGATATTCTTAGAATTGCACACCAGAGCTAGGGTACTAAAAGGAAATTTTGGTGGAATTAACTTAATTTTCATGTGGCAAACTCCCTATGGTCAGCTCTATAAATTGCTATAAAGGTATAATAAAGTGGAATTCAAGTCTAAAAAAAGTTTTGATATTGTCTCTGCCCAATTAGGAAGTTAAAAGGAAATTCACTTAGACGTGATTGATAACAGTTCTTTCTGGGCATGCTGGTGCATGTGTCCACCACCGAAGTTCCAGCACATTTACCTGTTTGGTTGACAGGCCCTTCTCCTAAAATAACTGGGTGAGAGGAAAAGAGAGACCTCCACCCCGCCCCACCCCGCCCCAGTATTTCCCTTCATCCCAGGGGTCTGAATCAAAGCTGACTTTTGTGAAGTGTTGATGTCCTGATGTTTGAAGGAGGTTCAAGTTTAGTTGTGTTTTATTTTCCACTTCAGCATAGAAATAAGAGGGAGTCTCAGAAGACTGAGTACCACCTCCCTGTAAATGACAGCGTTTCAGGGCTGCAGAAAAGGCTGACTATGCTCCAAGGCAGAAAAGGCTGACGATGCTCCAATGTCTTGGCATATTTTAAAACTGTGGACTTTTTCTTTTTTCTTCCCTCACTTTGGGTTTGGGGAAAGGGTAAGATTTTCCTGCCGAAATTTAAGATTGATGCTCACTGGCCCAATTTCCCTTTTCTTTTAACTCGCATGCAGACAATAAATACCCTTAGCTAGTTTTAGCGAAGTTTTGAAAAACTGTTTCAGGTAAAAGGAGATTGAGAAATGCGAGCCGAAAGCACCCTTAGGCAACTGCAATGACATTCTCTTCATTTTCTTCTTTCAAAATGTGGTAAATCGCTGTTTCTATAATCCTTTTAAAAAGTTATTAACATTTTGCTGGGGCGTGTTGGATTCGGAGAGGTTGTCGTTGTCTCCCGAATTTGTGGGAAAATCAGAATTCTTCTAGTTCCATGGCCAAAGTAAAATATAAATGTCAACGTGAGCGGGGACAGGGGACAGGAGGTGGCTACTGGACAGTGAGCTAGACGTGCGACCCAGTTCTCGCCTCTGGGCGCTTTCTCTGCCCATCGCTGCGGGTCACCTGCCAAGTTGCGGAGCCTGCGCTGCGCTGCGAGGAGCGCGCACCTGCGGCAGATGCTCCGCCTGGAGATGCCCCAAGAGGAGGAGCCGAAGTAGAACCTCTGTGTCCAGGGGCGGACAGCGGGACCTGCGCAAAAGAGGGTAGTGTGGCCCGCGGCGGCCGCACCTACCGGCCCTGATCTGTCCTGGGCGCAGCGGCAGCGTGGACACCTCGGGTCCTGCGGCCTCCTGAGACCCGGCCCAGACCTGCGCGGAGCGGCTCCCAGAACTGGGGTGTACCGCGTTGGCAAGCGAGTCTGGGGCCCACACGCCTACTCTCCCTCATTCATTGTGGGGCGGCATACTGTGGCTGTTCAGGTGACAGTTCTCTCTTTTGCCCCCAGAGGAAAGACATATCCGGTTGTTGGCCTCCGAAATTCCTGGGCAGTCGGGTTGCAACAGGGATGAGAGGGATGATCTGCTCCACCTGTATTTTCCGTGGGTCCGAGACCGCAGAAGCCAGCAGAGCTCAGCCCCGCCTCTAAAATAAGAGGCTCGGTAAAACCGGACTAAGGGGTGTCTTTTATTTTTGTTTTAATTTTCTTTCAAACAGATACATCATAGTTAATTAAAGAAACTCTCCAATCGCTCAGGCTGGCTCGTCATTTATAAACCGAATTGAAGACACGGAACCATCACCCCATTTATAATCCTGGCAAAACGAAAAATTCCACCCCAAGACAATTTTCTTAAAATAGTCACGTTTTAAAGATAACTATATCTACAAGTGTGTATTTGTTTGCAATTTCATAGCCTGAGAATCGATGTCAGACTTTTTAAACGGGAATAAGTAGAGTTCGCTTTCGTCAGTAATCCAGTTCCCTGGATCTGAGCTCCGGATGCTTCCAACTTCTGCCCTCCCCGCCCCGCCCCCGCCCAATTCTGGCCCACCACTATCGCCGAAACACCCTTCCGCCACCTGACCAGTCATACAGGAGCCCCTCTCAACTCATTCCTAAACTTGTAAAACGGAGAACTCCACCACGACACTCCCACCGCGCCCAGGGGCTGGGGTAGTGGTGCTTGGGGAGGAGGGAAAGCATCTAGTGTCGCAGCAAACAGGTGGGAGCCAGGAACGCTCTCAGGGCAGGAAAGAGAAAGGCCCTGCGTGTCTCACAATTGTGCATCCTCCTTCAACTCTCTAAAATGAAACAGAAAACCGCAGCTGTTGTACAAAAAGGCTGAAGAGGCAGCGAAAGACCTGTCTGACCTCCTTGCAATGACTAGCATGACACTTCTAACAGCTGACCAGTCCTTGTTTCAAACTTATGGAAACTTTACGGGCGCCGTTGGAGCAGACACGGATCGGGCCGGGGGCCGGGTGCGGCCTCCGGGACTCCTCGAAAGCAGCTCGCACCGGGAGGAGCCAGAGGCGGGGCGTGAGCTACGCGAATCGAGCGGATTCGGGTGGTGTCAAAGAGAAAGGGGCGAGATCTCCCCTAGAGGGGTAGAAGGGACCCGCCCCCGAGGGTGGAGTTGAGGTGTGGACACCGGCGCCGGACCGATCCGGTACGAGGAGGCAAAAGGAGGTGGGGCAGGGCTGCGGTTACAGGCGCTAGTCACTGCCATTTCCCCGCACAGGGAGTTCCTCCGTGCCTTGGAGGATTTCCTGGGCTCCTTAGACATCCTGTCTGCGAAGACTGGGATCTCCTAGGGGATTCCTGGGGATAGCCTGGTCCCGCCTGGCTCGTCATCCAAGAGTCTGGAGCAGAGACTCTGCCCCACTGCGCCATCCCCGGGCGCGCATACCCCTCTCCAGGGGGAGGCTGGAGCTGTCTCGTAGGGCCTTTCCCCACCAAACATCAACTTTCTTTCTCTTTCAGTGTAAAAATCCTTGTTTCCTTTTCCCCCTTCTCTCTGTCCCTAGTTCTCCTGCTTTAGCCTGGGGTATCCCTACATCTCAAGGTGCGAAGCCTCAAGGCTCAATCCCTGGGTTGCGCAGTTCGCTGAACACTCGACCACTGGGGAGCCCGGGGAAACACCTGCATCTGTGCGGTCCCGGTCCTTCGCCCTCTATTGCACCCCCGTCCCCGCCCCCCACTTCCCCTCCCTCCCCTCCCTTCTGCTGCCTCTGAGTGGCGTCAGCACGCCCGCCCCGCGTGGGGTTTAAATGCCCACTAGCCGGAGCCCGGCGCTTCTGTCCCGGAGCGCGGTCGCGGCTGGAACTGCAGGGTGGGAGGGGAGCGCGCGAACAGGATCCCCGGCCGCGGAGCGCGCTGCCCCTCGCTCCGTCGCGGATGACGCGGGAGCTAGGGTCCAAGCGCCGCCCATGCAGCATCCCTGCGCTCCGCCGACCTAGAGTTTAGGATAAAACTCTAAACCGTCTCCGCTGAGGGGAGCCATGAGCTGTTTGGATGTTATGTACCAAGTCTATGGTCCTCACCAACCGTATTTCGCAGCCGCCTACACTCCCTATCACCAGGTACGTGCCTTCCCCAGGCCGGGACCCCGGAGACCGGTGGTGCGCCCCGGCTTCTCCGAGCACCGCCTGTACCCTAGGTCCAGGGCGCCGCTGCTCCGTCCAGGGCGCCGCTGTTTGGTCCCGGGTGTCCGACCAGAGGCGGGCGCCGCCCGGATGCCGGGATTGCCCGCGCTGCCACCCTGTAGATTGAGCTAACCACTTTAGTTTGCGCTCTCGGAAGGCTACTAAGCCCTGCTAATGCTTGTCCGGGTTTTGCTGGGAATAATGAGACGAGGATCGCGCCTGTTGGATTGTTTTCTCAGTGTCTGTCGGACTCCAGATATGTCCGAGCCTGAGCTCGTGAGGGTGCAGGGAGATGGGAGCAAAGCTCGTGAATGGAAAACCAAACTCCGGTCCCAGAAAAAGCAAAGGCCTCTTTCAGTTTGAGATGGAAAGACCCGCGTTCTCATCCCTGCAAACTTACCTGTGGCGAAATTGTTTTCTGTTTCAATTCTCAGGCGATCAGGCCAATTAATATCAGAACCAGAGAATCCGTTACAAATAGAATCGCAGGAAGTGCACTGGTTTTTAAACTTTTGTTTCGCTCAGTTTGGGGGAGTATTATTGACTGGGGTACAATTGACTGGGCAGAGGCAAGATTCAAAGAAAATACTTACCTTTCAGGAGACGGAGTAGCTGAATAGGGCTGCCCTGCATCAAAAAAAACACTTTCAATGAGACCACTAAACCCCGGTTCTGCAAACTCAGGTTTCGCTGAATTGTTCGTATTTCTCTTTTCTCTGGGCTCTGTCTGGTGAACAGTTCTTTCTGTTTCCCTAGCCAATGTAGTGAAAACTGAGGACAGTAGTCCAGGAAGAGAGCAAAATTTCATTGGGGGCGCAGGAAGCTGGACCAGGCTGGAAAGTGAGGGCCTGCTTTGAGGAAATTGAAAGACACTCCAGCTTCCGAGTCCATGCTTTCACCAATTTTGCTTGCAAATTCAAAATATCTATTTGGCCCCTCTTCCTCCTCTTTTCACTTTCCAGCCAGGGTTTTGTTTAGTGTCAATGTTAATTTTAGGAATCACCAGTGTCCCTCATTGTAAGCCAAGTGGGAATAGGGTAGAAGCAGTAAAATTGCTAAATAACTCCTTTGGCCTCAGTGTCTGAGATGAACTCCTTCTCAAGCTGGGACTACTGGGAAGAGGAGAGGTGGGTTTGCTTTCTGTCAGTTTGGTCCTTTCTCCTCCCTGGTACTGGACCCAACCTATTGGATTAAGATCTCTGTTCATTTTTGTATGGTCAGACCATCTCTGCCGAAATGCTTTAACACTACATTCAATCCTTTGCTCATTTCTAAGAAAAGTTTTCAGCAACTGCACTTGGCTTTTTAAAATCCCTATCAGAAAGTCACCATTTACTGAGCCTCAGAGCCAAGATCTTCTGCTGCTCCTTTTTGTTACTTGTGTCCTCAATGTGCACAGAAATGGTGAGGGTGGAAATTCTCATAACCCACTGGTTTTTCTTTACTCAAAAGATCTCTTTAAAAACTGAGACAGACTCTTAAATGGACAGTGTATGGGCAACCAAACAAAATCCACTTGCCTTTATTAAATGATCCATGTTAGGATGTCACTCACCTTTTTATCCCACACGATTCTTTCCTAAGTGGAACTATTTCAAACCTTCCACAGCATTGCTTGGTTTACAGCCTGGTTGTGTGGAGTGGATTTCTATATTTTCATGTTCCATCATGAGGATGTGTAATCCTGCATCTTGTGCTTCTGCCATGGATTATCAGTCAGGGAACAGTCAGGCCCTAATTGGACTTGGGTGCCCTTTACCCATGGAGGTTGATTTTTAAAAATACATACAGGAGTAGACAAAAGTTGCTTTACAGTTATGAGTATGCCAAACACAGAGTCTATTCTTCTATCATTACTCATTTATTATTTGGGTTTTTTTTTCTTTCTTTTCCTCTTTTATATTATTGTCTTATTTATTTGTATTATGTAAATCTACTTTTGCCCATCCCTGTATATCTATCTGCCCAGCTCTGGGTCTGCGGTGGAACTCAACCCATAACCTGGTTGCTTAGGCGTCTTCTGTGACCTTCACCCTGACACCTTCCAAGTGATTTACCTGTGGCCTGGCAGCAATTCAGGTGTAACAGAGACATCAGGAAGGGCAATCTTCCCCTAAGTGACCACCCTTGTTCAGTGGCAGGTTATGCAGCCCACAATAATAAGTATTGGGCTTAGATACCAATGTCAGTCATCTCTTGGATACATTAGGGATCAGATGAGGAAGTGTAGTCTGAACCCAATTTGCCATCTCTTTTGCAACTGACTACTCTATTATTTCTCTCTTTGAGCAGAAACTAGCTTATTACTCCAAGATGCAGGAAGCCCAAGAGTGCAACGCCAGCCCCAGTAACAGCAGCGGCAGCGGCAGCTCCTCTTTTTCCAGCCAAACTCCGGCCAGTATAAAGGAGGAAGAAGGCAGCCCGGAGAAAGAGCGCCCACCAGAGGCGGAGTACATCAACTCCCGCTGCGTCCTCTTCACCTATTTCCAGGGGGACATCAGCTCCGTGGTGGATGAGCACTTCAGCAGGGCCCTAAGCCAGCCTAGCAGCTATTCCCCAAGCTGTACAAGTAGCAAAGCACCGAGGAGCTCCGGGCCCTGGAGGGGTGAGTATGGAGCTCCACTGGCAAGGGCAGATAGAGATCTCTCTCAGCCTGGGGTCCACCTAAAATAAAGGGGCTCAAGGAGAAGCAACTAAAAGAATACTAGGTGTCAGAGAAGAAGTGAGGAGGGGCATTTGGGAATGGCATAAGGGGCATAAGGAAATCAAAGGCGTAATAGGCACAGACATAAGCTCTCTCCTTGAAGAGGTAGAGAACAGCAGAGCGATGACCTAGAAAAAAACACGAGCCTTGGAATTGAGAGGCCTAGGTTGGCCTGCATGGCTTCCTAGCAATATGACCTTGGGCAAGTCTCTTAACCTCTTTGAGGTCAGTCTATTTACTCGTCTCTAAAATTAGAATATAATATTTGGCTTCTTAACTATCCCTGGAGATGGCAGAAAGACAAACAGAAAAATGTGTAAATGCACTGTAGAATGTGAGGTTTCCAACACTCTCCCAGGCCAGGGTGGAGAAGAGGTTCTTCACCTACAACAACTTACAAGGCCCTTACCCAGTTTCTGCAAATTTGCCCAAAAGAAAAAGTCCTAGGCCCCACTGCAAGCACAACCTGGTGAAGAGTGTCTCTTAGGACCCACCCTGTGCCTTTTGTCAGGTTTCAGTTACTTGGGAAATCTTGAAGCAGAAAATGTCTTTCAATAAGCAAGTAAAGTAACAAAGAAATAAGAATGTGGATACAGCCAAAACGTCTCCTAGGGTTTTCCCCCAGACACATCCCTCTCCATTGTTTTGCCCTTCCCAGAAAGCACTGCTTTATCTAGTCTGGGACAGTGATTTCTTGGCCAAGTCAAGTAAATTTCCCTTCTATTCTGAAATCTCAACCTCCCTTTATTACCAAGACAAGGAGAGGGTTGACTATTTGGTAAACTTTCTAAGCTTAGTTTTTGGTGTGTACCAAGCTGAGAAATTAGGACTTCATTGGGAAAAAAAAAGGAAACAAATATTGTATTTTGCGGGAAATGACAACTCTTACCCTTCCTTTTTTTTTTCTACGAGTTTCACAGTTTGTAAAAGCCTTACCTAGACAAACTCCTCCCCCCCAAAAAAAAAATTAAATGCAGAACATTCTTTTTATTCTTCAGTTGCTTAAATATTTTAGTAGGAAGACTGTCCATTGCTTAGAAGCTATTTTTAAAGTAATTTAAATTCTGTAGTATGTGTACAGATGCATTCCCCATAGTGTTCAATAAAGTCCTCTTAAATTAAATGTCTTTCTTGCTCTCCCTCCTTACTAAAGGCAGCAAATTTGGTCTAAATGCTGTTCTCTTCAAAATGCTTCCAGACTCTAGGGGTCAACGGCGATACTGGTGGTGGTGGAGGTGGTGGTGATGATGACGATGATAATGTTATTAGTGTGGCATCCACACTTTGATGCAGAAAGTTCATGTTTATTTGTGCAAAGATTGCAGCTACCCTTTTCGTGTGTCTAGTTTCACTATTTTGCTGAAGTTCTTGAAAAAAAAATATTTGAAAGAAGGTTTCTAGAAAGGAGGCTAATAATAGCAAGACTTCGAAATATGTTGATGGACTTCTAGTCTATCAGAGACACATTTTCTAGAGCAAGGGAGGCTGAAATGCGAGAGGGGTTAGTGAGAGGCTAGGCGGTCTACCAAGAGTGGGAAGTGGTATCTTTGGCTTGAGAGGCTTCGGATTGGAAAGGCGAGGTCATGTCTCTCCTGTGGCCTTGGTGGTAGCTCATGTGGAGTCAGGTGAAACTCCCTGTGTCTCAAAACAGGGGCTTGGGGAGGAGGTCTCTCCGCTCTGCCTCTCCCCGCCATTTCCTGGGTTTGCTCACTGGACACATCTGCCAAATCTGAGGAAGCGGACCTCCACTCTAAAGGATTCCCGCATTTTGCGGTGCCCTTACCTTGAATTCATGGGCTACAACCCCCTTAGAAAGGCACCTCCCCAAAGGTGGGGCTGCCAATTCGCCCCCAGCCTCTGCTTTTCCGCCCTTGGACAGCCCTGCGCTTTCAGCTCTCATGAAGTGGCCTTACACGGTCCGCACTCCCTTCTCTCGGCGGTGACGAGCTCCTGTTTTCCTTTCCTCCCCTCCGGCTCTTCGACCTGCAGATGGCTCCTTCCCGATGAGCCAACGCAGCTTCCCTGCCTCCTTCTGGAATAGCGCGTACCAGGCGCCTGTGCCTGCGCCGCTGGGCAGCCCTTTGGCCGCCGCGCACTCGGAGCTGCCCTTCGCCACTGCCGACCCCTACTCACCCGCCGCTCTGCACGGCCACCTGCACCAGAGCGCCGCGGAACCCTGGCACCACGCGCACCCGCACCACGCACACCCGCACCCACACCAGGCGCACCCGCATCCGCACCATCCCTACGCGCTGGGCGGCGCCCTCGGCGCCCAGACCACAGCCTACCCGCGGCCCGCCGCAGTGCACGAGGTCTACGCACCACATTTCGACCCGCGCTACGGCCCGCTGTTGATGCCCTCTGCCTCTGGGCGCCCAGCCCGCCTCGCGCTCGCCCCGGCACCGGCGCCAGGCAGCCCCCCCTGCGAGCTCTCGGCCAAGGGCGAGCCAACCGGCACCGCGTGGGCCGCTCCCGGTGGACCCTTCGCTAGCCCTGCGGGAGACGTGGCCCAGGGTCTGGGCCTCAGCGTGGACTCAGGTAAGCCGGAAAGCGAGCTTGGCCGACCCAGGTCCCTCCTGCCCTGTGCTCCACCCTGGGCTGAGCCCTGGACCCACTTTAGTTCTCCTTGGAGACCCTAGTGACACTGTGGCCTGAAGGTCTGCATGGAGGGGTTGTGTTTCAGGGGACAGATGACCGGGGCCATGGGTAGGAGCAGAATGAGAAAGCAGAACCCTGCCCTACCCTAGCTGGCAAACATTACAGAGGATTTTTAAAAAATAAAATAAAATTTGTTGGAAAGGTTCTAGCCCGACGCTGTTCAATTCTGTAGCCACTAGCTCCATGTACCTGCTGAGCACTTCAATGTGTCTAGGCCGAACTGGGATGTGCTTTAAGTGTATAATACACACTAGATTTCAAAACTTTGTGCAAAAAAGGAAAGTAAAATCTACTTCACATGTTTGCATTGAGTCCATGTTGAATTATTTTAAACACATTGCATTTTGAATATATTAGGTTAAGTAAAACACATCACTGAGTTTTACTTGTTTCTTTTTGCTTCTTTTCAACGTGGTAGAAAATATAGTTAGGCCTGTGGCTCCCATGTGTTTCAGTTGGGCAGTGCTGGTCCAGATTCCTGCTGAGAGTGCAGTTTAAAGTCCTTTGCAGCTTGGGGGTGGTGGTTGTCTTGTCACCTAGTGACAGTTTTATAAGGAAAGAAAAATATGACTCTGATATCCGCATAATTGCCATATTAGATAGATTTCTTAAAGGCATAAAACTTAACAAGAATGTGATTTGAAGGATAATATTGTCTCTGTTTTAAAGAGTTGAATTTGAAATGTACATTCAAACAACGGTTTACATTTTTTTCTTTAGTTTTAAGACAAATGAGAAAGGAAGTTACAAGTACAATCATTGGCTTGTAGTTTTGCCCACTCCCCCTTCCTTCAGGTGAAGATTTGACACTCTGTTGGCTTTGCTTTTACTTTCATTCATGCCCTTTGGATGAATTCTGTGACTTTCACAATAAAACAGTGGTGTTTGTCTTTCTTTCTCTTTCCTTAAATATCTTGTCCCTTCCCTCCCCCACCCCCTTCTCTCCCCTCTCTTTCTCTTCTCCCTCTCTCTCTCTTATTTTCTCTCTGCTTTTCAGGTTTGCAGCCTCAGGACAAAAGCAAGAATCTGTACTGGTTTTAGACAGCCCACCTTCTTCCCTGTAGGTCTCTGCCTAGCGCCCTTGCTGACCCTCAGCTGAGTGGAGTGGGTTTGTAATGGCTTCTGATCTTGGTTTGCAGCTCGTCGTTATTCCCTCTGTGGTGCATCCCTCCTGAGCTGACCTGCTGACCCAGGGTTCCCTTTCCCTTTCCCTTCTGACCAGCCAGAAGGCTCAGCATCTGTGCCTCTCACTGCAAGGATGAGGACACGGGAAAATGCAGAGACTTCGAACTTCTCTGTGTGCCGGGAAAACCAAAACATACGTCTCAGAAATTTCATCTAACAATTATTCCTTCTCCCAAAAGAGCAGATCTGAAGACTGTCAATTATGTTTAATGACTTTTGGGCAAATCACTGGAATTATCTGTGGTGAGATCACTTAGGTGATATGATATCATACATTTTCTTGGAAGGAGGGAAAGGAAAAAAAAAAACAGAACTTTTGGTGTGAATATTTTTATGCTGATGTGAATTATTTCATTAAGTAGTGTGATCATAGCACTACTGATGTCAATATCCTCAGATTTCAAATGTACTTGTATTTGCATTGAAGACTGTGGTAGAGAAGTAAAAAGAAGCCAATCCTTCTTCCTCACCTGGCAGCCTCCAGCTCCCTTCCCGCCCACTCCCTCCCTGCAACCCAGACTCCAGGCACAAAGACACACTTCTTCCTTTGGATTGTGGACATGGCAGCCTCAGCCTGAATGTGAGTGGCAAGTGGCTCATCTGGAGCCACCTGCCCAAGTCTTGCTGAAATGCAGCTGTTGTAGGACAACTGTTTAAAACTCCAGAAATACATCGACCAAGGTGGCACTTCCCAGTGTTTGGCACAGCGATTGCAGTCGCACTGGATATATTTTATATGTGTGTGTATGTATATCATTTTTTTACAAGGAACATTTTACAGTGAAAGAAGAAACCCTTCTCTGCCTTCTGTCCCGCAAATTCTGTCCCTCGCTCTTTCCTCCCCTGGATGAAAAAAGGCAAGAGACTGTCTCCATGAAGAAGTAGGAATCACCACAAGGGAAAGGAATGCTCCATGGATTCTCCAATACCTCAAATATTTTTCTCCGTCTCTGTGGTCATGACTGGGACACATTAGTGTTGGGACGGGGGAGGGGTCTGTGCGTGGGCAAAGCTAAAGGTGATGAGGAAGAAGAAATAAACATTAAAGATGTCGGTTTACTACAAGGTCGCTGTGTTGTTTCATAAAAAGAAAGTAAATGTCTTAGTTTTTCTCTAGTAGAATAAAATAATTTATAGTAGTATGACCTGATGTCAGAAAGTAATATCCCTTTATGCTGTGTGTGTGTGTATATATGACTTTTCATTTTTCAAATGTATTTGCTGCACTGTGAAACCTGTTAACCCCTCTACTCTCGCATCAAGCCTGGAGATTAGAAGTCACGTATCTTTCTTTTATTTTACAAATGAGAAAATCAATGTGGCCCACAGCAGCCCAGGGCTTACCTCTTAGCATTCACGGAGTCAGAAATAGAGATGGTACAGAAAGCACTGTCCTGTACACCATTCATTCAGATACCCATCTACCCTTTTTTGGAAAAGACTTACTGTTGCTCTCTTAAGATAGCAGAGTTGTTGGTTTAAAAGTGTCTTTGAAATATTGGTTATTTTTATATTTTAATAACTAGGCTAACAAACCAAAGCTACCACAGGGCAATATATATATATATATATATATATATCCATTAATTGTGTAATATATATAATATATATTACACAATTAATGATTTTCTCATGATGTCAAAATTACTTGTGTATCTCTGAGATATTTTGTGTTATGCCCAAGTTGCACTTGTAGATTGTAAAAGCATAAAAATATTAGTTCAAATCCTGACCTTCATTGTAACATGAGAGGCAAATATAATTTATCTTCACTAATAGTCTCAAGAGCTGGGGTCACTTAGGGAACTTCACTCACTGCGTGGCTCAACAAAGTTGCCCATCCCCTCTTCTGATCATGTTGGTAAGCTGGGAAGTATGTTATGATCATTACAAGGACCCATTACTGTTTTTGCTCAGGTAGAAGGTACTACATGCTTATGCTGCACTAGATGTGATAATAATAGTAATAGCTAATGTTTTTCATATACCAGGCATAGTCTGAGGGCTTTATATATAGGTCAACTCATTGAAGCCTCACACCAATTCTGTGTGAGATTTATTATTATGATCCCCTTTTTACTGATGAGAAAACTGAGGCTCACAGAGCAGAAATAATATGCCCAGTCACATAGCTTGTCGGTGGCAGACCCCGGGTGCCAACGGAGGCAGCCGGGTGCAGAGACTGCATCGTGATCCACTGCTGTGACTGCCTGTCCACTTCTGATTAACTTTGGGCTTAATTTCTCCTCCCCAAAAGATGATGAAGGAAGAGAAGAGTCAGGGCAGCAAAGACTGGCACACTGCAGAACTTACAGAACCCCGGGTCTCAAAGGAGCTATCATAAGACATTGTCCAGATCCTCCATCAGATGCTACTACCTATATAGACCAGTCAGTCAGGTGCTGATTTCCATTCTCTCCAAGAGGAAGTTATAACTGCTTCTCTTAATTCATGGCAGTATTTAATTAGCCTTTACTGCTCTGAAGTTCTTCACACCCAACTGAACCAAGACATGGAAGAGTTGGCCAGAGGTTTGGACACTGAAGCAATAGCTAAAATTAACTTTGGACCTCTCCGTGGATTTTTTAAATCCATGTTCCATTGGCATGGATCACTGCAATATACAAGCATGAATAAAACTCGTTAAGTTCCAGTCTGCTTTTCAGAAGATGCCATTGAATGTGCAGTGGAAACAGAAAGCACGGCAGTGCATTCTCCACTAGACATCTTCTCCAAGTAGTGCTCACTGAAAGGGGCGCTGTATCTGCGCTCTGTCTTCGGTAGCACTCAGGCTCTCTGATCAGAACCCACCCGGAGCATTTTCCCAGCCGCAGGTACTGACTCCTGAAACCTCTCTCCTGAGCTGCATCTGGCCTGAATATCAGGTTGCTGGGGAGGAGACATTCACTGGAACTGGCCTTTCGGGCAGCCCTGAACAGGCTGTCCAGACTGCTGAGCGGGGCTCCAGCAACTGGACCCACAGGACACAGAGCAGAGAATTTTCCCTCCATGTTATATGTTACGTTCCTGAAGTAGAAATACAAGATGGCCTAAAACTATAATGATTCATTGTAATAAGAGCATCAAAGAGAGCACTGGTGAATTAATAGACCTCACTGACATTCTTTAGGCCCAACAAGTCACGCAACATAATGAATTCCCATGCCTGTCTTGCTAATATTTGTGAAACCGTGCAGATTAGAGAAGGCCCTAGTAGTTGAAAAAAGGACATTCAAGGAAGTGAGACGTGAGAAAAGGGTGACATGAGAAAAGGCAAACATGATGCTTTTACCTACATTATACCTGGTGAGGGGCTTGAGAGAGATCAGATCCTCCTCTGATCATCCCCATTGGGATCTGCAGTGTCCTCCTCATGCAGCAGTTTTTCCTTTGCACTTGGCCTAGGCCAGCAGAGAAGGGGAGGTGATGAAAAGGGGAGAGACAGCTCTCCGCCACCGAATAATCCTTTTGCCGATTGCCCTCTGGCTGAGAACTCAGTCACCCAACTACAGGGAACTCTATCTGCTCTACTCCTTCAGCTGAAACAGAGTTGCCATCCTGTCTCATTTCCCCTTTGAAGTTCTATCTCAATGGATGGCAAATTGTAGCAACAACTTAGAAATCACTGGGCCTGGATGGGAGGGAGGGCTGGGATGGTGGGTATTGGGACTCAGACTCCCTGACTGGAAGCTTCTCTGGCTACTCTTTCTGGGTAAGTGCTACCTACATTTTCTCTGCCCCTTTTCATCAGAGGGAAATGATCCTTAAGGTAACCTTAACCTCCAGATCACTTAGAATCACAAACCCTGCCTCTGTGTAGAGGCACCTATCCATCTTCTAGCAAAATAAACTAAGAGCTCTTTTTTTTTTTTAAGCACTTAGTGATTGGTTACTTTGGAGATAGAGGACATAAAAAAGAAAACTTAGACAAACTGCATTCCTTTCCATATAAGTGTCATTTCCATAAAATGCATTTTAAATGTAATTCATTAGATGGCAAAGCATGGAAGAAAATGGAAAGATGTTTGAAAGGACTTTTAAAATAAAACTGGAAAATATATGGTTCCCTTATAAAACTGCTTTAAGTCTGTTGATAATTTGCATGGAAATAATTTACATTTTGAATTGTCTAAGTCTTTGCCCTACATATTCCATTCTTCCTTGCAAGATGTTCAGGATTCTTATAATTCATTACCTCTTATATATTCCTAAAATCTGGAGAAAAAGAATAGCATAAAGGCAGCATGGTTATTACAGTTGCTGCTTGTACTTAATAGATTTCATATTTACAAAAGCAACAGGGTTAGACAAACATAAATTTCACATATTCTCAACACCTGCTCTCTCTCATCTGCAATGGATAAATGAAACTCGAATAAGACAAGTACAATATCTGCACAATAACATCTATTTACCTACAAATGCCACACACACATCCACCCTGGTAGAGGCCTAAGAAATGAGAGAACCACGCCCTCAGACAGGAACAGACACAAATGATTATTCTCACTTGACAGACCAACTGTACCGCTCTTTCCTTGTATTTCACTCCAGCCCCAGAGGCTGGATCAGGAAAGAGACACTTGATAGCTGCTGTTTCCATGGTTGAAATATTTGTGAAGTTAACGCATAATCTGAAAGCAGAAGCTAATAAATTATAGGGTGCTAATTGGAACTGGAGTGGAGCTGTCAATCATGTTATTCTAAACACACAGAGACCCTCGTAACCTAAAAAGGCAAGGCAGCCTTCAGGAGCAGCTCCCAGTTGTTTCAGTCTTGACCTCCACTGCAGCAGAAGCATCACATCCAGACAGGGTGGCCACTGGCAGAGTCAGCGGGGGTGATTCTGCTAATCAAAGCTCACTTTAAGAAGACAGACAAATTCCCTTCTAGGAGGGACAAGTGAACTATTTTACCGAAGCATTAATGTCCAGAGAAGTATATTGTTTGGAGAGATATATTGGGTTTATCAGAATAATTATTATTTTGCTAAAACATTAACCTTTATTTGGAATTTTTCACTTGAAAAAATAAGTTAAACTCAATAAGGAAAAATATCTGCAGTTCTCCACAATATAGTTTCATGTCTACTTCAAATTACAGTATTTCTATGAGTCGCCAACGTACTTTTATGAAACTAAGCTCCTGTAAAACCAAAACAAAATGTCCAAATTTCCTTTGTCTTATGGAATTCACTTATTTCACCTAGAAAAGCAGCTGCAGTGTATTTCCTATTCCCTTGTTTTGTTGTTCAAAGCTCCTAGCAAGCTCTCATTCCGCTTTTCTACCAATGTGTCAGCCAGTCGAAGTGGTGGTGCTCAAACTCTCCTCCACTGCCGTCATTATTTCCAGTTCCTAGCAAAACTGCATAAGTGAATAAATACACAATTATCATAACATAAGAGAAATTTAGGCTAAATAATTAAACTAAGTTAAAATGTGATGATTTCTAATCAATAGTTGCATGACTCTAATCTAGTTACCAATTAGAAAATTTACCAACATTTGCTTTAAAAGTACATACTTTAGCCTCTACAAGTCTTTACAATTACTAAAGTAGTCAGTTAATTTTATAATTTGGAACTTTCAAATAAAAGTAGTTTTCACTTAGGAAAAGCGAATCAAGTGTCTTAAAAATGTTACACACACTCTTGCTCAAAAAAACAATTGTAATTGATGGGAATGTCACGAGCTTATTTATTGTCTAGCTAATTCTCATTAATACAGCCTTGTCCTTATTTTTGGTGACTATGTTATTGGCCCTGTGCCAATAATGGTATTATTGAGAAATGGGATGGAAAACAAAACAAAAAAATTTTTTTGTTATTGCCATTTATTTTTACTAGCTACAAACTTA
This sequence comes from Anoura caudifer, assembly GCA_004027475.1. Taxonomy (NCBI): domain Eukaryota; kingdom Metazoa; phylum Chordata; class Mammalia; order Chiroptera; family Phyllostomidae; genus Anoura; species Anoura caudifer. The sequence continues at coordinate 21,629 of PVKU01008265.1, forward strand.
TTTCTTTTATCTTCTTCTAGTGCAATTTACGCAACATGTAATCTGTCCCATGAAACAACTGGATATTTTTTCCTCTAGTATCATATGGCTTTTTTATTGTACCTACTTCTATTTAGAATTTTCTGATGTCTTCATAAGCACTACCTAAAAGTTCTGTATTATTAGTATTATTCCGCCTTGCTTTGTGGAGTGTGAAATCTCTCAGGCAATTTCTCCTCCAAACTTAGAAATTAAGAGAAGGGCACTGACAGATTTTGATTAAAAAAAAATAGAAACAGAACAAGAGCTTATGATATTTGGTCTTCCTGGTTTAAAGACTTCATCTAAAAACACATTCTCACTTGTACTTCTCTACAGGAGTAAGAAAAGGATCTAAGGCAATGTTAGACTTAAACCTTTAGGGAAAACCATAATGAAATTGTATTTGATTAGAATTGATGAGAAGAACCACTGGTGGAGCAATGTACCAAGCAGACACACTATAGGTTAGATTTTAGTCAGGACTTAATTTAACACCTGGCTCCTAAATCCCACTTTTACGGGGCATGTGTGTATAATGATGCTTCAGGTCTCTAGATACCACGGTTAATTCAGACCCGGTTTAATAGTCTGAAATGTCTGGGAATTCCCTCCTTCTCTAGGGCACAGTCACTAGACTGAGTGGCCATGGTCCCCTGTGGGGGTGGCATTGCAGCATGTACTGTGATGGTGTTACAGCAGCCTTCTCCTGGAACCACTCTTCCAGTCAGTGGGTGGCAGATTTGAAAACTGGCTCAGATCTAGGATCTGAGCAAGGATCACAACTTTAATTGGAGTGACCACATCGGCCTCCCACTCCTCCATTTTTACCTGATTGTAGATGTTAAACTGCGCATCTGTCTCGTCTTAGAGACAACACTCTTTGTTAACCATCTGCATAACTCCCCTTGGTCAACTTCATTGGCTGCCTCTCCCTCATTATACAGATGGGATTCCCATGGTTTCTAGTGGTCGAGTACAGCCATCTGGCCTCTATTATTTCAGGGCTGCCGCATACCCATGAATGTTAACAAGCCCGGATCTGAGATGGTCTCTGGCCTGCAGAGCAGACCAGCACTGAGCAATAGGAAGAATGGAAGTCACCACTCATTGAGATGTAGAAGACTTGCATGAGAAGGATTCATTTTGAGAGGCAGGGTAGCAATCAGAGGTTCAGTTTGGGGCATGTTAGTTTTGAGATGATTGCTAGAGATGTACAGGAGAGCTGAGTGTGCCGTTGAAGAGGAATTAAGGAGAGGTGTTCAGGCTAAAATGTTGTCAACATCTAGTAAAGGTTGAGACTAGCCATTAGACTGGTTCAGCTAAACCAAGGTTGTATATAAATAAAGAGAAAGAGCAAGGATGGAGGCCACAGTCACTCCCATGTTTAGACATTAGGGTGCTGAGGAGGAACCCACAAACAAAACTATGAAGAAAGGGTTTAAAAAGTAGTAGAAAAGTCAAGAGAGATTAGAATCCTGGAAGCCAAGTGAATAAAAGGTGTGAAGGATGGAATTATGAACTGTCAGATATTATTCACAAGTAGAGTAATGCATGTCCCAGTTTGCCTGGGACAGTCCTCATTCACATCATGAGTTCATGATCCCTTTTAAGCCGACAACAGCCTGGTACCTCCAGCACCACTCTCTCCTCCCCTCACTTCCCTCTTGGCCTTGGTGGTGCTCCTTATGCAGGCCAAGCATGTTTCCATGTCAGGAGGGCTTTTGAACTTGACTTTTCCTCTACTACATATTCTTATGACCTATTTTTAAATTTACCTGAGGTCTTTGCTGTGTATCTCTTTATCAGAATGGCCTTCCCTACTACCCAACATAAAATAGCAACTACCCTCACTCTCCATCTCTCTGTCTATAGTTTGTCCCCTGATTCATATTTCTACTAGCACTCAGTATCCTCTGTCATGTGATCTATATAATATGTGTCATATATATTTTTGCTTGTTTATTTATTATGCTTTCTCCACCAACTACAATTCTGGAAAGTAAGCTCCATCAAGGCAGACACTTTGTTTATTACTTTCTTCCTAGTGCCTATAATAATGCTTCCTGTATAGCAAGCACTCCATAAATATTTATTGGATGAATGAAAGAATGAATTTACAAGTGAACAGGAAAGTACAGCATATCCATTTTAAGGGATTTTTTTGCAGCCATTAGAAACCTTACCAAAGAATTTTTTAATGGTAAGTAGTAAAGCATATCCTATCATGTTAAGTAAAAATGCCAGATCCAACTATTCCAGCCATGCAAATAAGCTCACATTTGGTATGAAAACAAACAGAAAAAAAAGCTAGAAGAAAATGTCCTAAATATTTACAGTAGAGTTTGGGTGGTGTATTTTGACTCTCTGGTTCTTCTGGTTGTAAAGGAACTTATAAGGATTGACATAGGTCAGCTAATTGGGGCATAGCCCTGGCCAACTGCAAAAAGCAAGGTTGGACTGGCTTCCTTTTACCAAGAAAAGGTCAAAGAGAGGTCAATGGCACCTTAAAATTTATCCCATTTCCATAAAAACCATTATGCCGATAAAAGGTGGGTTTGAGACAGGGAAAAACATAATGAGAACATAACTTTTTGCTTCCTTTAGCATATGTTCACCACCATTTCAAAGCTTCCAGAATTTCAGGCCCCACCTAAGTCTGATCCAAAGCTCAGAGAAGTCCCCCAAATTCTATCATCTGTCTGTCTAGGTCTTGGGAGACAACTCAGCATCAAAATAATCTTCTTGAGTCCCTCTTGGCATTAGACCAATTTTTCTGGCCTCCCTTATGAGCTACAGGAGAAGACTTTTTGTGAAACATGTTGGAAAAGGATGACAAGAAAATCAGTCAATTAATCTATTAAACATGAATACCTACTTAGACTTTGAGAAGATACAGAGTGTTAAAAGGTACTGACCACCCTCTCTTTGGAAAGCTTGCACTTTACTTAGGTAGGTATGATGCATAGCAATAGGATGGGATCACATGTGGTCACTACCAGATGAGATGCAAGCACAAGAAAGGGCGACCGTAATTCTGAGAAGGGAAAGAGGAGGGACTTAGGGACAAGCTTTTCAAAAAAACTGGGATATGAGCCAATCCTAAAGGATGAGTGGGATTTAGATGAGCAGAGAAGAATGAGGAGAGTGCGATAGGCCAGCAAGGACCAGTGTGGATAGGCAACATAGAGCGTATCTGAGTCCGGGGACAGACTCTTGTCTCAAGGGTGTTCCCAGTAAAGCACTTTCATCAGAATGATATCGATATTAATTTTACATAGGTCAATCTTTGCTCACTTGGTTGTGTTAAATTATGAGAAATATTTTTTCATTTTCAACTTAAATATTTTTCTTATGAATTATTACTTCTCCTTGAACAATTTACAATGAAAATTAGATTTATTGATTTGCTTTTGTATTGTTTTGCTTTTCATTTACCAATCACAGTTTCTGCTAATTATTCATCCCGAGTAAAATACTTCCAGGTCATATTTTACAGATAAAATAGTTCATTGGTAAGATTTTATACTCCCGTTAAATTTTAGTGAGAAACACATTTTAACAAGTGCCATTTGATGCCACTGCCATTATTTCCCTCTTAATTACAAAATCTAACTGTTACTGAATTAACTTACATGGTTTTTAATACCAGCCATTTGTATTTTGTCAATTGCTACTTTCCATAATAAATTTTACCTTTGAGAGTTCAGCCATTATCTATTTCATTTTACATTGAAATTTCTACCAAGATTATTCACTATGAATTATAAAAAGTCTACTAATTTGCACTTACACTTTAGCTGAAATTTGATATTTTGGGACTGTTTCTCTCAAATAGTCTATACATTTCTTTACTGTCCAAATTATAATGAAAATGTATTGTACTGAAAATTCAATTCTTGCATACATTTCTGATCCCTTTGTGCTTTTCAAAATAAAAGTACATGGCACTAGCAGAGCAAAAGTCCTGGTTGCAAGCAATGGAAACTGTCTTTGGCTGATTTAACATTTACTGACAGGATATGGGGGTTACTGATAGAATCCCAGACTGGGGGCTATGGAGCCTGGGGCAATGGCTAGAAGCAGACAGTAGAACTGGTCAGTCTGGTTACCCCAGCTGCCAGAGGCACCAGGCTCTAGATTTGCTCTGCCAACCCTCCTGGACCTAGATACTGCAGTAGTGCCAGACCAACTGCAGTTGCCGCCATCACCAGGAAAGACTCACTGTGATCCTTGTCCCTGTGCATCCTTACCTCTCAATCAGATGCCTGTGGTGGGTGAGTCTGAGGGGTGGGGGTCAGGTCACATGCCTGCCTTCTTTCAGCAAAGGATCCTGGAGGAGCAAAGGGAGCATAGCTCCCACCTGGAAGATGAAGGCAGGGGAATTCCCTAACTCGGAAAGGGGTGTTAGATGCTGGGCTATCCACAAGAGTGATAAATGCCCATTAAAGGGTCAGCATATCAGAGAGAACATTCTGCCTTGCTCAGCGGAATACCAGATGTGGCCACAAATCCTGACTTTTACTCAGAAGCTGCTCACTGCAGAATACATTGACTTCCCTGTGCTCCTCACCATTCAGCCAATCATCTGTGAAGGTCGTTGTACACCAGGCAAGTTCAAAAATGAACTAAAGTCTCTGAGGTGGCAGGGGATACATGATCTTCTTCCACAGTAGATTTTAACAAACGTTATAATCAAAACGTTCTTCTCTATATCTAGCAAAACCTGTGTACCACAATTTAATAAGATACAGAAAGCTTTCATTAGTGTTGCTATTAGAGCAGTTAAGACTTTCAGGTTTAAATGGGTAGCTGCAAAAAAAAAAAAAAAATGATTGGCTTTAAATCAGAGCATTTCACTGAAAAATATTTTAAATAGTTCTCCTTTGGGTATTTATTATCTCATGTAGGTTCTAAAAAATCACAGAGCTTTAATTAGCATTGTATAATCATTTATATTTAGTTTTAAGGACATTTTGATACTAAATGGAATCTTAAGTGTTTTATATGTAAAATAGATACAGCAAATAAAAACAATTTTTATATTAGCTCATTTCCATAAGTCAAACAGAGATTTTTATACCACTCAATGCTCAACTTTAGGATTTAGACATCTTCATGGCCCCACATTCATTATTTCAAAACCTTCAAAACACAAAATATTTTACACTAGTCATTAAAGGCAGCATTTTATTATAGCAGTAGCTTTTCAAATGGTTTCATATGCCATAGGTGCTGGTTCCTTCGGGAGGTGTAGAGTTATTTAGTTGTTTGTCAGCTCCTTTTGGGATGATCTATTGTTTAGATGGACCCCTGAGCGTGCTTCTCACCCGCCTCCTCCAGGTCTTTGAACAGTCCTGTTCGTCTCTAACCGTGTGTCCCAGACATTCTGGTTCCTGCCCAGACTGAAGGGAGGGCAGGTCTAAGTGTCCTCCAGGGTAAAGGAGAGCAGTTTCCCTTCCAGACTCATGAGTCCTCCTAAGCTTTCTAAATGCTCAGTGGTCCACCTCAGAATCTTGCTGAAGTTTAGACAGTTGGTATAGGGATTGTCAGGTCTGAAATCAAGTGGTTCTCAGAACCAAGATAAGAATTCAGGAACCTCCCAGTGTTAATTCAGAGTCATAGACCACCACCAGATTTATCATTTTACTAGGGTTTCCTTGCAGTAACTACTTAGTGGGAGCACTTATCTCAACTCTGCATTTCCCAAACAGAGTGGTTAATCAGACCCATCTCCATGTCCACTGTGAGTGAGACAGGCGTAGTTCAGGCCTTCAGGCTTGCCAGGAGGGCAGTAAGCCACTTGTTTTTCTTGGCAGATGCCTTTGTCTGCATGTGGTTCCTTCTCTTCTTTCCTTAGACCACAAGATTCAGATTCCTTGGAGCCTAGAAGACCCTCAGAATTATCTTCACTTTGGCTGCATTCTGTAGCAAGTACCATATAGTTTAACCCTTCTTGGTTCTTGGTCTCCATTAAAGCAATTGACATACCATCATCCAAATTCAAACAAATCATGTTGCCATCTTCATCTGTGGAAAAAAATATGTTATTCTAGTATCTATTTGATTTCCTTTATTTTTAATATACAGGCTGTATGAGAATTACAACAACACCATGTACATTGGTTCAGCAAAGATTTACATGGTCCACTAGGGAACACAAAGATAAACAAGACATGCTGGCTGTCCTCGAGGCCAATACAATCCAGAAGGGGAGCAGATATAACACCATGGGGGTGATGTGTGCTATCCTAACAGGACATATACAATGTGGTGAGGCGCGCAGAGCTGATTTTGCCATAACGGGTAGAACAGGTTGTGGTCTTTGTGAAAGAAATGAAGAAATTATGGCCCTTTTTGTCTAAAGTGCTTACCCTTCCATCCTGCCATCCCAGCTAAAATATGTCTTTAAAATGTGTTTCTTTAAATTAAGTAATTTAATCATTTATTAAGATAGTATTTATGGGATTCGTACTATGTGCCAGGCTGTGTTTTAGGTATTGATAGCTCAGCAGTGAATGAAACAAACTTGCTTGTTCTTTGGGGTTTACATTCTCATGGGGGAGAGAGAAAATAAATTTTCAGACGATTAAATCTATGTCAGGTGGTAATAAGCACTATGAAGGAAAATTCAGTGGACAAGCAGGCAAGAATGTAATGGTAGGAAAGGGGCTGTTATTGTAGATGAGGTGTTAGCAAAGTCTTCTCTCACGAGGTAAAATTTAAGTAGAGACCAGAATTAAGTGAGAGAATTCTTGCAAGGATATCTTAGGAAAAGATTCAGGGCAGAGAGAACAGTAAGAACCAGGGTCCTGAGGCAGGAGAGTGCTGGGTGTGGACTGAGGAAGGCTAGACAGCAGATTGGCTGGCCCTCCTCAACCATGCCCCTGGGACAAGTAGCTATGAAACCATTAACAGAAATTGGCAAATTTAAGACTAGCATGCTCTGACCTCCAAAGGCTGATAGGAAATGGATACAGGCTTGGCAAGTTCTGATGGCAAGATGGAGGGAGGAGGAAAATGACATGATACACCTTATTAATAATAACAGTTGTTAACTCTTACAGAGTACTTCCTATGTATTAGGCACTATTCTAAGCTATAAACATATAACAATGCATTCTTCTATTAAGTAAATAAAGTATTATCCCCATGTAACAGATGAGGACTGAGGCACAGAGGGGTTAAATAATTTGCCTAAAATCACACAGCTGGAATTTGAACCCAGACCATCTGGCTCAAGTCTGTTTTCTCTTATTCACCCTCCCGAGGGAGCAGTGAGGTTGCTGTGCTGTATAACGGGACCCATGTGGATGAGCAGTGTGCCCTGCAGAGAAGCCTGCGAGAAGCACAGCACCTGTGTGTGTGATGTCAGGGTGGCAGCAGAAAAAGGTACAGCCAGAGGGTAGCTGGCCTTCTTCACAATTATGCTCTTGCTATTTTTGTCTTGCTCTGCTGAAAGGCCAACCTTCTTACATAGAAAAGTATAAGAATTCTTGTTGAAACCTAATAGCAGAGCTTTTGAAACATTTCACAAATCTTTTTGATTACCTAGAATACAAGCTACACAATTGTACAAGACAAATGCACAAATGTATATTATGAGACTTGTTTTTTATCAATACTTTCTGATCTCTGGGAACTAGTACCTGGATAAGAAAATATGATCAGAAATACTACTGTCCTTTCATAAAGTATATTTAAACAATCAAAAGTATTTCAGTAGTTAGATGATGGTCCTGCCCTTTCTCCTCCCCTTCCTTCCAGCATGAGAGCATCAAAGTGGGGTGAGGCCCACAGGGCTGCCAGCCTTTAGTACTAAACCCTGATATACATCCAGGCTGAATTTACTTGAAATGAATTTAAATTGAAATATGAGAAAATGTCAAAGGACTAAGGGAAGCATCATCGTATCTATGTTTTCTCATTGGAATTTAACGGACCTACCTATTTACCAAGTTCCACCCCTGATGCAAAGCTTATTTTATTATAAGGGCATATGAACTACTGTCCCTACTCTGTATTATTATGTGCTCATTTTTTTTTTTGCAGACCCTTCCACTGAGGACGAAAAGGATGGCCAAGCCACGTGCTCACAAGCTCTTTGGCATCATCTCACGTTCAGACAACATCAGAGCATATTTCAGACCACATAAATGGTTGAACAGTGTTGTAAAATATCTTCCCCACAGAAATAACTTTATCGGATGCTAAGTTTGGTTAGTACTTAAGTGATGGAAGGGTCTAAATGTAATGAGTATTTACAATATGTATTAATTGCTTTTGAGAAACTCATAAGATTAGTTATATATGGTAATAGCAATAGAAACTATCCAAAGTGATAGAAAGAAATAGGATATTTAATTTCAAATAGTCCAATGGCCCAAAGTATTGATGAAATTAGGCTATTCCTAAAAAGTATATAAAAATTAGGCTAAGAAAAATTTAGAATTTCAACAAAAACTGAAATCTACAGTATAAGTCTAGCTACTCACTGCCATACTTTTATCCCATTAAGCAGCACATCGGGACACTTTCTAATAAAACCAGATTTTACATTTTTTGCCTATTGGTGAGTGAAAAAAAATTAGTATAAGGCAAATAAATGTTTTATACAAATTCTTGCACATATGTTCCAGAAAAATCATTAGCTAACTACTTCATTGGTTCATGAAACTTAGAGCAATATTTAGTAACCTGACCCTGGCAGGCTTTCAGCAATCAGTACATCTTATTGCATAAAGAGATGTGGGGTTAGGTGGGGGAGGGTGTTTGTTTATTTTTCTTTAAAAGCTACTGAATAGAAAGACTGCAAGTCAAATCTCAAAACAGAGATTCTGAATAAAGGCAGCATGTACTCGGCAACCCTCTCTTTTAGAGAGAAATGTTAAAATAAAAACGTCAAGTAAGACAGGGTATTAACAGACGAGACATATGCCGGCTGACTGGCTATGTTTAGAACAGCAGAGGAGCATTTAGATTGGTTTCCTGTAGAACTCTCTGGGACTGATGAGGTGATGTTTACACAAATGTTGGGATGAAGTCACTGGGATATTTTTACTAGATGGCCAGATATGTTACTTCTCTCTCTATCCCCTCTCCACCCCATTAGGTCAGTAGGACCATGGGATAGGCATGGTATTATTGCTCCATGTAATCCTAATACCCTTTATTTTTTTCCAAAAAAGTCCTTCCATGACTTTCTTATCTTCTTATATATGCCCGACAATAATAATGAAAACAGACATCACGCTGCTTTGCTAAATATGCCTACCAGTCCGCAAAGCAGCAAACTGTTACTAAACATATTCTCTTTCATTAAAAAGGTAATTAAGGTTAGGCTTGACTTGAAGGGACTGTTCCTTGAATTCCATCCTTTGCAACTATGCAAACTCTACCTTTCATTCTATTTCTTGTCTCTTCTCTGCCCTTTTGGTTCAATCACTTCTCTATCAAAATTTTTAGTGATTTCTATATCTCTTACTATTTCTTACCTTCAGGAATTACATGCATTGTAAATAACAGAATGAGATTTTCCCTTTCCCCTAAAATTATGTTTCTGTGGCACAGAATTATTTGTTTCTATCTAAATTATCAAAGTTTGGTTACATTCCCAGTTAATCTCTTTCTGTATCATTATTCTACATATTAATGTCTGCTTCTCTATGTTTTTGAACACTATTTAGAATTTTAATTAAGTCTGCCAAAACTTGGCACTGAATAAATTTCATACCCAATTGGTGTATCTATTCCAGTAGGCCCTAAGTAATGATTTTTCACTCCTCCTAGCTGAGCAGCCACTATCAATACCAAATCAGGGACAGCGTGTGGGCAGAGTCCCTCCCCAGCCATGGCTTTAGGAAGGCAGAGAGCACACACTCTGGACCAGAACCAGGACTTCAACCCCACCTCAGCGGTACGACCATGGGCAAGTTGCTACACTTCAGCCTTCTCATCTGTCAAAAATGATAATAACAATACCATGTCATAGGCCTAGTGTGAGGACTTAATGAATTTACCTACATAAAACAGCAAGTGGCACAGGAAAAAAAAAGGCTAAAATAAAATTAGCTATTATTGTCATTAAAAGCCACTTCAAAAAGGGTCTTGTTCTGTATATTTACTGTGAGCATTGTCTGTTACTTATCTCAGCCTCATAGGCAAACAAAGTAATGCAACATGGTAAAAAGATTGTCTCAAGGGTGCACGGAGACTTGTGGTAGAGCCGAAGGTAGAGCTGACTGTCAAGGCCTCTGATACCCATTACTGCAGCCTCCGTGATTTTTATAAGAATTCTGCACATATTAGAAGGAAAGGATTCAATGAGAAAAGAGTTGGATTTTAAAATATAATACAAGGCAACTGTAAAATCCTGCATCCCTCTGGAACTTCACTTCTGCGGCATCTAATCGCTCCCTCCTGCCTGAGCCACGCTCCTTTGGGTTTCCATGACAATGCAGTCACAGCTTTCCTCTTTTCCCTCCCACTTCTCCTCTCCACACCCCACCCCTATATTACTTCATATTACTTCGTCAGTCCTTCCTGTACTGGCAGCTCTCTGTGTCTCACTGACCGAGCACTTCTCTTCTCAGTCTGTGCACTTGAAATCAGTGACCTCATCCACACCCTGGACATCAATTACCTATATTTACAAGACCTTTCAGCTATATACTGGGCTTCTCCACTTACCCCACACCCAGCTCAGACCAAACATGGCAATCCTGTTCCTCCTATGGCCCCATCTCTGAGAAGAGCACTGCTTTTCACCGAGCTTCTCATATCGCTGGAGCTCACCATGATCTCCTCTCTCTTCTTCTCCAAATTAGACACCACGTCCTATAGAGTCTAGCTCTGTGGTAACTCTGAGTCCATTTCCTTCTCTCTACACCTATGACCATTCATTCATTCAGCTTTCATTAATTTCCATCTCCTGCCTGAACTACCCCTCCAGTTTCATCACCTGCCATTTCCCACCCTCATGCATGATAAGCAACATGCAGATCTATGGACACCTCATTCGCTAGTATTGCTTGCCTTTCTACACACCGCTCCTGCTATTCTGAAATACAGTTTTTTCCTCACCTCCCTGCAGAACTCAGCCTGGAAATAACTTCCTCCCCATGGCTTTTATTAACTCTCCCTCTGCCAGGCAGTGTGGATTCAGCATCCTTCCTCTGGACTCCCACAGAACATGGATTTCCTCTCAGTGGCAACATGGAATGTCTCCTGGCTTCTATCAGAAGATACAATATAAAATCATCTGCTCACCAAATCTTTAAAAGTAAGCTTATTTGTAAGGAAAAACATAATGGAGAACTGACCAGAGAACCTCAACTCACGTATTCCTCCAGATTACCTAAATTTTATCTCTGAATTCAGTCAGTATACATACAAGCATACTCAAATGTTCAAAGGAACATTTCTGTGAATGGCTGTATATGCATGTAAAACACCTGGAAGCATATAACCAAATTGCAAACTGGCTAGCACTGGGGAGTAAAGACAGGTATGAAGCCAGAGACTTTTACTTTTTACTCTGCTTAGGTCATTTTAGGCTTTTAAACAATAAACATAAATTACTTTGTAATGGAGACCTCTAGATACAGTTATAAATAATATAACAAGAACTGTTAATGAGATTACTGGCAATATTAAAAAGGAAATCAGCAATCATTTTTATGATTGATGTAAGACAACATAAAATTATTTTTAAATCTTTAAAAACATGATTGTGTTTAATTTCCTAAGGCCTACAGAAATAATGTTCACAAACTAATCTGCATCAGAGTCTTATCAGTTAAGTGCTGCTTTTAGAGGTAAGAGCAGCAATTTGGTAGGAAAACCATGCTTCCAATGCCAGGTAAGCAAAACCAGGTGCTGCTTGCCTTTCAGATACTACACATTCAACCCAGTTACTGCAATTTATCTGTCTTCAGTTACTGCAATTTATCTATCTTAGGAAGAAAAGACTTCATTTACACACTAGGATGCCACTCCAGATCATGGTTCCTCTAAAATTTTCACACATCAGGTTACACAAATAAGAATCAAACCAAACGGGAGCAGATTCAAATGGCTTGAGCAAAACAGTATTATTCAGCAGTGAACCAGGACACTCATCTTTCCTGTGGGTAGAGACACAGCCCTATGACAGGGACAACTCAAATTCACCAGTAGAAACAGAGCTCACTGTGAAACTTTTTACATACAAAATTAAAGAAACTGACTCTAGTCTCTCAAGAGAAAGAAATGTTCTTGCCTCTTCTTTTTCTTTAAAGCAGCCCAATGAAACACATTGAATTCAGGTGCTTAACACTATGACTTAGGCAAAAATTAATAACTATTTGTTGAAATAATTTTGAAAAATTTTATCAAAAATTTAGGGAAATGTATTAAGTAAATGCTTAGAAAATAAGATGGACTTGATAGCATCTAGAACCCTCACAGGTATGTTTTCCCTTATCCTGTGTGATCTTCACATAGGCAAGTGTATGTCCAGAACTCTCCATAAGGTTGGGGCTGTGTAGCAGTTATAACTCTCCAGGTTTCGGCCCAACTCTCAGAATCAGCTCAGCCCCACAATGAGAAGGCAGGTGGGGCCGGTGTGAGATGGTTTGTATGACAAGGTTATGCATGTGAATAGAAAGCAGGACGTTTCCAATCTGTCACCTAGCTGTTTATGTCACAGAAGTCACATGATCAGAGTCATATCTCCACTCACGTCACCTATTCAAACTTTCTCAAAATATGTGATCAGAAACACAGCAAACAAACAAGAGGATATTCATCCTTGAGTTTCTTGTGTTCCCCTGTTATTAGTCAAGGTGTTACTACTTGCTGCTAATGAGGAGACTCCATGACAGTCAGCAGCCACTCACTGCAAAGACCAAGAGGCCTAATTTCTGAGAGATTCTGAGTCATGAACCATCTTGCCAGGTTTGTATCTAAGCTCTTGGATTTGAAAACAAAAGTGGGGTGACTGTGAACTAAGAATGGGAAGAAGTTCTAAGGCAGCTGGAAAGGATCATTTTAAAATTCATTTTGCTGCAGCCAATTAAGCAATTGTACTATAAATCTGGTTTTGGAAATGAATCAAGTGACCACTGTCTTTAATTACGTTTTGTACTCTTCATAGAACTACAAGGTTTAGTCTCTCCATCACCATGAATGGCTTCAGAAGATTCTCTTCTTGATTATTAAAATACTGAGGAGTTGGAATCAGACTAGACTTCAGCAAGGTATGACCCACTACAATAATCATTGCAAAAATACTCAGCAGTTGGAACCAACGGGTTAGATACACACATATCAACATGGATGGCTCTCAGTGCTTGGTGGAAAAAGAAAAGAAGCATTACGTAACTCAATGGCATCTGTGCATACAATGTACAATTAGCAGGAACATATGCAGATAAAAAGATAAACGTTGAAAACATTACGATGGTTGTCTGGCAGGGGGAGGAAGAAAGTGGAACGAGAGAGGAATATAGAAATAAAGGGACTAAACAAACAAAACAAAACAGAAGCCCTGAATAGACCAGTGATGATAATGGAGATGATACGCAGTGATGATAACTAAGAGTCTACATTTAACTCAATTCTACACTTGAGGTCCAAACCACTTCGAAGGGTGGAGAGAGGAGAACAGACCTCATGACAATGTAGTGTAACAGGTTAATCTTTCTCCTTACTACCTGAGATTATAAATTCACGGACCACATCTCTTTTTTTAATTTAGTGCACAAATCAAAATTATTTTCAGAGACAACTAAAATAAGCTCTCAAGTATTATGAAGATGATGCAAGTATATTATTCTTTTTACCCACTGTAAAATGTCTCCTACTTCCCATTTCAACTTTGTTCAGTCCACAATGGAGAGAAAACCAGAACATTTTGACAAATAATCAAACTTACCATCAAAGCCTTCATTTATGATTCCATTGGGTTTCGTTTCTTCTCTGCACTGGGAAATACTATTTAAGGAGAAATTTCTGAATAACTGAAGCTGGTCTTGAATTTTATGGAAAGTGGGTCTTTGGTCAGGTTCTTGAGCCCAGCACTGTGTCATTAGTTTCCACCTGGATGTGTGAGCAAAGGCAGGAAAGTGAATGGTGATTGGATGTCTTTAGGCAACAATTACTGATAACAAAGCCCAGGAAAGGTCATTTTAGGAGAAAAAGATTTTGAGTTATTGCCAGCTTTCCATAATTGATATAAATGAACCAGCACAAAGTTTTTGGCCCTTATTTAATAGTAACCTGCAAAATTACTACCTTTATTGGATAACAATTTTCTTTTGAAAAGCTGACAATATTTTAACAGTTATTAATCCAGGCAGATAGAGAGTTAGATAGATAGGTAGATAGCTATAGATAGATAAATAAGGTAGATGGAAAATATTCCCTCAACACATAGGGGAGCTAAGAGCTATAAAAGTTATTGAAGGTTAAAAAGACTTTACACTCATACCTTAATATCTAAAACAAAATCTAAGGTTACCCCAGCCCACACAGACATCTAGTGGTACAACCAGAAGAAGAAACCATATTTGATTCCATTGTTTTTACTCTTCCTTTACTCTGTCAAGAGACTCAGTTTCCCCAGACATAAACAGCTGGTTGACTAAATATTATCTTTTCCTTAACAGTTGTCTAAGAAATGTCTGTGCAGCACTTAGCCAGTGTCCATTTGTTCATTAAGTAAATAATTAATTTACTGAACATTTATTACACCAGCAGTGGATCAAGAGCTAGCAATGTGACAGTGTGGCACCTGTCCTCATAGGAATACATTTTTACTGTAAATGAAAGAAGGTGATAAAATTTATCTCACTACAACTCATACAAGCAGGGAAAAAATGTAGCTCTTTTATACTGTTTGTACCTAATTAGTTCTTTCTCAGAGCCTCCATCTGGCAGAAGAAAATTAACTTCATTTAATGAATGCAGTTCACAACCTAGTCCAATTCAGTATTTTAAATAATCTTGGTAGGCAATGCTCAGTCTTTTATGGATAATAGTTCAATCTCTCTTATTTTTAGGCTAGTTCTACTCCCTCTGTCCTCTTCTCCAAGACAATGTCAGGACATATGTCGGGTGAAAGTCTTGTGTGATGTACAGGGGCACAGTGAGGCATCCTTTGGACCCCACTGTCCCTTGGATCTTCACAAGTCTCAGAGTGGAATGATCAGGAATTCCACAGCAATGACTGGTTTGGTCCATCCTGCTGGGGGCACCAGCTGCTATCTGCAGTCTATGATCTCTTTGCCTTGTCTTTAGGCCCTTCCCCAGTGAACTGGTCTTCCCTTTCCTCTTTCTAGCTGTAGCCCTTTCTGTCCTGAGGCTGAACTGCACGCTATATCTGCAGAGAAGGCCCAGGGAATCCATTCCTGTTTCTGCTGCATGCCCACTGGGTGCTCCCTGGCCTAATCTCTAGCTTTCATCAAAAAAGTCCACCCATGTGGGAAACAAAGGAGGCTTAAAAGTTTGAACTAGATGTTCTCTGTGTGAACATGCCATTCTACCTCCTTCATGATGCTGGGTCTCCATGTCAATGTGGGGTGTCCCTTGCTTAGTGATCTCCTTGCCATCCTGCCACACTGAGAGAAGTGGGCAGTTGCTCCATCCCCTTGATGTGATCTGATTGAACACCTAATCTGATTGAACCCTACAGAGATGGTTGCAGGACCTAGATCCAACATCTTCACCATCCTGCCTTTATCTGTCAAGGTCTTTTCTTCCTATGCATCTTAAGGGCTTAGCAGGAGCAGTGTTTCTACTGACTTCCTTATTTATTAGATAAACTTCCTTTTTTTTTTACTAGATCATCCTTACATAGAATTGTAGGTCCGAGTCACCCAAACTGGCATTTAATACACTAGCAAGGAGCTAAAAGATTCTAGATAACCCTCTGTCCTCCAGGCTTGGTTTTCAAGTCTACGCCTTACTGAGAAGGTCAGCTACCTGTTCCTTCTCTCTTTCTCTCTCTATTTACTTTTTTTTTTTTTTTGCTAGCATTATAGGACTGATTGGGAGCAGGGAGAGAAAAACTCATTAAGAAACATTAATTGAGAAGTATTTAAAAATATTAGGACTACTATATCAACAGATAAATACGAAATCACAAAATAGAAGTTATTTAAAAAGTGCTAAAGTAAACAATGTAAAATCGAACAAAGATGGAACAGTCTGGGTAAGTTGATCGCAGAAGGCCCCTCTGCAGAGGTGACATTTAAGCTAGAAAACTTTGTTGGAAAGTAAGACACTAGCCATGGGAATAGGGTGGGGATGGGAGTCAGGGAACACACTAGAAGAAGGTAAAAGCATGTGTA
The DNA here is from genome assembly GCA_004027475.1 of Anoura caudifer. Taxonomy (NCBI): domain Eukaryota; kingdom Metazoa; phylum Chordata; class Mammalia; order Chiroptera; family Phyllostomidae; genus Anoura; species Anoura caudifer. The sequence goes on from PVKU01008265.1 coordinate 37,978, forward strand.
AATTTCTAAATTTGGAAAGAGCTTGGCACATTTTAGAATCTGAAAGAAAGCCAGTGTGGCTGAAGAGCTGTCACTGAGGAGGAGAGCAGAGGAGATGAGGCCAGAGGAGGAGGCGAGATCATGCAGGTCGCATAGCCCTGGCCAGGAGCTGGACTTATGACACTACCATGGTGAGCTGTTGAAAGTTTTTAAATAGACATGATTTCTGTATTTTTAAAGGGTTATTCTAGCTGACAGGTGTGGAACATGGGTGGTAGAGGGGCAAGCTGGAAGTTGGGATGTTATTAAAGAAGGCTAGGTGAGAGATAATGGTGGTGTGGACTAAGGCAAAGGCAATGGAGCTAGAGCAAGGGTATATTCAGTCACAGGTGACAATGATCTGCAAACCATTGTGGGTATTGTATTGAGATTAGCTAGTATCTATTGTATGAATTATAATCTCCACTTCATTTTAATGTGGTGTGCAAATGCTCCTTCCAGCTCTTTCATTTCTTGACAAGCATCTCAGGTTGGAGTTAGTACTGAATATGGAGTACTATGGAGAAACCTGATACTGGTCTATTTCCTAGTATTGATCTATTTCCTAGTATTGATCTATCTCCTGGGTCTATTTCCTAGTATTGATGTTTTTTCATATTTATGACAAGGAATTCACATTCTGGATACAGATTGCCAAATTTGTCTCAATTCTTTTAAACATTAGAATCACAGCTGAGAACCTAATCTTTTACAGAGCCTGTGGCACTTAGAAACAGGGCTGATACAATGCTCCCAATGAAGAATGATTAGATTTGAAATAAAATATTTTTAAATATTTTAAGTAATAAAGTAGAATCTTGATAACTAGCCTAAGGGTTGTTTTAGGAGGTATAAGGAGAAAGTAAAGTATAATTCTCCACAGGAAGCATTTTCTTTCTGAAAAAAAGTTATTAATTCAAAGATATCAGCCAAAAAATACACTCTCTCGAGACTTCTCATACTTCAATAACACAATTTTTACTTATTGTACTTATTTATGACCTGCCTCATTCTACAAAGGATTTTAAAACACTGAAAGGAAATTATTTAGAACAGAAAGAAAGAAAAAGCAAGAAGGAAGGGGAGGAGGAGACTGCAGCTGTGTTTACAGTGGCCACTTAGCCACACTGCACCTCACCCCTTCGCACTGCCCTCCGAAGGCTCAGCCTCTTGTTTAATCTGTGCAACTTACTTAGGCCGATATTCCTATTTTTTTTTCATTGACAGAGACTTCATCTACATTGAATCTAATGATTATTCTTAATTATCTGATGGCAAAAACATATGACCTTGTAGCCTATAAATCCTTTCTGTCCCCTGATCCAGGCACAAGTGAACACTGAACTACAGCACATTAAGCAAAGAGGAACTCTATAAAGCAACAGTCATTTAAAAGTAAAGAGTACAACTTGGGCTCTTAATAGCATGAAGCTGGCAGTGGAATAAAGTGAAGAAGCTTTCAAGAATTTAATCCTGAAAATGTATTTCTTACAGCCTTCAGGTAAGTTAATAACAACTATTCTTTTGACATAGAAGTTTTTCCTTACAAATAGGCACTTGTCACAATTCAATATCATGCATTAGATACTTGCACTCACTTACAGTTGCAAATATTCAAACATATTACTCTAAATAGATATACAGGTACTTTACTGTTGTTAAAATTTATCTGGGCTGGTTGTTTCAGTTCTACACATATACATACTCATTATACTTAAAATATCTCATTTAGCTAAGTGTTCAGATTCAAATTCCTTCATTCACTATGCCAGGCCTTTACTCCTCTTTGCCTTACTTTTTTCAAAATAACATGAGGCTCATTAACCATGTTCATTTTTAGCATCTATGAGTAAAGGCCTTGGATTCATAAACCAATTAAAATCCAACAGAAAACTCCATGGCATCTTTCAGTATTAAGGGGTGAGTGTCTATAGGTATTTAAAAGAGGCACATAAAATATTGATTTTAAGAACTCCCTTACTCATTATTCCAATCCTGGGGAGACTCATTAGCATCTGCGTGCATATATTTTTAAGGGGTAAAAATAAGATGGTGAAGCTCATGTTCTCCCATTGTCACTCCACCCATTTGAGGAACTCTCTGGTAATTCCGGTTGCCACTGTGATACATCTGTCAGAGAACCCCAAAGAGCTGTCACTTGAAGTAGACTGCCCTTTGATCCTGTTTCTTCTTGAGAGTGGTGTGGTTGTTGTGTGCACTGAAAGCCGAAGAGAACACTGAGGACTGGGCTTTCCACCATACGTCCCAAGCTCCGGGAAGAAGGGGGAATGCTCTGAACTCCCGCATTCCATTAATAGCTGAACACAGCGTAGCCATCTATGGGCTCACCTGACCCCGAGTGCATCCAGGTGCTGAGAATTTAAGCAGTGAATAGAAGGTGCAGCATGGCTCAGTGCAGACTTTCAACCCTCTAAGCTGGGCCTATGATCTCATAGAACTGCTTCAAATAAAAATCAGCTCCCTCTGTACTCTAAGGAGAGTAGTTAATCTTTATCGTGACAACTTAAGGCCTTGGCCAGATTGAATGGCATTGCTGAGAGCTCCATTTCCTAGCACAGCTTGTTTTCCTGGTTGGCAATGAGTTAACCCTTCTGGGCTCTGAGAGTTATGCGGCACTTGGAGAGAGAGCGGGGAGCACTGTTTACTTTTTAATTACTGGTGTTTGAATGGACTTCAAAACCACCAATGGAAAATTTGGCTTCATGATAACTATATTTTTATAAAATTAGACCATTAATGTATCCAGCTGAATAATCAAGAATATATTATGTAGAATATTATCTTTTCCTACTTATAATCAGGAATGTTTTTCTAGCACATATTCTCCTTCCTCCTTCCAGTTGCATTTTAGATACCTTTGGATTAGAGCAAAGTTCAACATACCTACATTTTTCTGCTCCACAATAGATAATTAATTATCTACCTCTCTGTTCCCCAAATAATATAAATGAACACATCAATCAAAATATATAACTCAGTGATTCCTAAAGTGTTTACACCAGGTAAACTTTAACAACACAATGAAAATTTAATGTGATTGAAATTCTGGGAAAATTTTACGACTGTTTGATATATATGTAGAAGATGCAAAATAATAATTAGTTTGCTTATTATTTAATAAAAATGTATTTCATATTTAGGTATGCTGGTTTTTTCCTCAAACCTTGATCAAAGCTTTTCAAATTGTGTATAATTTTTCAATAACTTACAGGATTCTTCCCACCTCTCCCCAAAATATCTGAATCATATTCCTAGGCACTATCATCAAACTTGTTCATGTATGTGTGTAACTAACTTCCCTGTAAATATCCCAGATGCTGCAAAAGCTAAATCATAAATGAGCAGTGATTCAAATCTTCCTCTTCTAACTGGAAGGTTTAAATAATACAAAAACATCCACCAGGAAAACATCCAAACAAGGTGCCCAGTTCTTAATCATCTTTTGGCTCCAGTCTGAATAATCCTCTAAATAACACAGCATAGTCAAGGCAGGACAATCATGGTGTGTATTCGCATACTGCTAATTCCTTTTGCACTTGCCTGTACCACACAGTTTAGCACTTTATTACATGTTGGCTTGTTATCCAGCTGCTCCATCTGAGTGTCTTTTCCTTCAAAATATGTTCTGAGATGCTGAAGAAACATGGCCCTGTTTTAAACACCTCTGAGTATCACACAGTCCTTGGTATGGTATTGTGCACATAACAGATAAATTTATACTTGTTGCTTACATGTTCTTTTAGAAATTTCTTGGGTAAAACTCCTCTTGGGAAAAGTCTCAAGACTTAATTTTTTTTCTCAAATCCATACAGGCCTTTTCTTGCATGTTTAAAATATTGCAGATAAGTCTGAGGAATCATTTGGCACCTTGTTCTTTCTATAGCTGAACAACTTAGATCTTATTCATCAGCCTGTGAACTGTTCTTTCTCAGGAACAAGATACCACCCAAACGTTTTATGATATCTTTGTTTTTAATTGTTCTGGCTTGCTGAATCAAAGCAGCTAAATTTCATACAAGTTCAATGTAATTTTCTTGAAGAATCAACTCATCTTTCTGGTCTTGAGATAATGAAAATGTAAACCCTGTGGATATATTTTTTATCCAAAAAATTTCTGATCTCAACAAGAGAACCATTCTCCTGAATATCCATGTTAATGGGGCAGTGGACGCACACAGATCTCATCTTGTAACGGAAGCCCAGAGTATCACCCTGGGTCATGTTCTCTGTGTGACTACAGATAGTGTGAGCAGTGGCCAGTTCCTTTGCATTTCCCCACCATTTGTCACCTCTCCTTTTTCCTTCCATGGAGACTGAGTTCTACATTGGTGTGACTAAAGTCCCTCCACAGGGTGCCTCTGCGGCCCTTCACAATAGCTGTGCGTCCCTTCAGAGTGATGTTGACATTTTCTGGAAAGTCAACAGTCTGACTGCTGAGAAGGGCCTTCATCCTCACACTGCGGCAAAGAAATTCAGGACAATATTGCTGCCGAGGTGGTTCACAAGAAGTTGGATTAGTACTCAGCAAAAATAACTTGGCTTGTTCTTGTTTATAGTTAGATCAAAATCATCTACTCTTTAAGGATTACAAATTTATTAGAATTCAATAGTGGCCAGAATCAATTTGATAGAGTCACTAATATTCAGTCATTACATGTTAAGTTCATAAACAGATAACAATTTATATAATTTTTATTAATACAATATCCCAATGTCAGCTATATTAACAAATGGAATACAACTTTTAAACAATATATTACTACTTAAACAAATCTTTAATATGCAGGTTAAGCTATTAGCCAAATCATATCTTCCAAAGTAAAGCAGTATATGTACCTACACAGACAAGAGTTTTTATTTATTTATTAAAATTCACCTAACCAGGAGTATAAATATATTCTACTCTTCCAAATTTTTTTTCTGATGGCATACACACACACACACACACACACACACACACACACACACCATCATATATTTAGTGAGTTGTAACAATTTATATTTTATGCAGGATATACAATATATAAATACCAGTTTTTATTTTAAAATACCATACCAATGAGTCATAGGGTTGCACGTGCACATGGTTTTGTTTGGGGGGTATTTATGTTAACATAATTATAACTTACAGATCATCAGGACAATTTCTAGGCGGCTCCAGTCTCCCTCCTGTTTGCACATAGTTTAAAACATCAAGGTTAGAATGGGCTGGATAAGGCTGATGGCCAAGAGTTAAAATCTCCCAAATCAGAATTCCAAAAGACCTAGGATATTAGAGAGTTTGCTTTATTATACATAGTACAAACCTCATGTTTACAGTAGTTTCCCCAACATAATATTTCTGCGGTTATAAGCCTGTACTTTGTGATTGGAATGATTGGTTCCATAAAAGGCAAATGGGAGACTTGAAAGCAAGTTGATCACAAGAAAAAGTAGAACAAGCACTGCCTACCAGGAGCACCTCAAAGGTGATAGGAAGGCTCAGTGGGGACACACACACACACACACACACACACACACACACACATGCTTTGCTCCTTCTTTCTGGCTGGACCTGGATTGCAGACCTCATTGTGCAGACATACTTAGGGTGAATGAGAAAGCAGTTCAGCTTGTTTCTGTTTTTGAGTCTGAGTGCTAGCAAACATGAAGAGGGAAGGATGAATAAAACTGGGCAGCACTGAAGGCCAACTTTTCCTGCTAGGGCCATGTCAGCTTAAAAGTTTTTGAATAAATCTTTACATTTTGAGCAGCTGTCATAAAAAGTTTGAGGTCAACAGCAAAAATAAGGGGTCCTATTCAAATGCTGAAGAGATTTTCAAGCCTCCTCAAAGTCCTAATGCTTTTGAGATCTGTGATTGAAAGTTTACTTTAATGACCAAACATCTCTAAATAGTAGGAGTTTGGATGCATAGTTTTAATTCATAGGTACCAATTCCTATTAGTCAAAGTCTCTACACTTTGGGGGTGTAGTAAAATATCTGAAGTAAATGTAGCTATTGCACACACACTAGTAAGATGAAGGTTCAACACTGATTGGAGGGAGGGATGAGACCCAGGAACAGTCCCACCTTGGACACCAGCTTTCACTTTAGCTTAAGGCAAACTACAGCTTCTCTGGTCTTCTGTTTTCTCACACACAAAAAAAGATTAGAAGACATTTTTTTAATTTATTTTATTTTTTAAAGATTTTATTTATTTATCTTTAGAGAAGGGAAGGGCGGGATAAAGAGAGGGAGAGAAATATCAATGTGTAGTTGCCTCTTGCCTACCCGCTAATGGGGACCTGACCTGCAACCCAAGCATGTGCCCTAGATTGGGAATTGAACCAGCAGCCCTTTGGTTTGCAGGCTGGTGCCCAATCAACTGAGCCACACCAGCCAGGACCCTTTCTTAAAAAAAAAAACAACAAACCCTTACCTGAAGTTATGTTTATTGATCTGAGAGAGAGAGGAAGTGTGTAGGGTGGGGAGAGAAACATCGATGTGAGAGAAACCTCGGTGGCCTCCCATACTCACCCCAACCAGGGGTCAAACCTGCAATCTAAGTATGTGGAGATCGAACCCACAACCTTTTGGTGTACAGGACCATGCCACCCGACCAGGGCTACAGCACCTTTTAAGATCCCTTTGGGCTCTGACATTGGATGGTTCTGCCCACATTTTTCTGTGCCCTTAAGCTCACCATACATCTGACTGGGTAGTGAAGATTCCATCCATCAGACTTTCTGGAGCCATCCACCGAACAGGGAGCAGGCCTTCTCCTCTCTTTCTATAGTAATCATTTTTATAGATGTCCCTTGCAAGTCCAAAGTCCCCAATCTTCACTATCCGTGATGAACTGCTATAGTCCTTCACAGAGACAAGGCAATTCCGAGCTGCCAGATCCCTACGGCAGAAGCTGTATTTAATAATAATAATAACAATAAAGATCCAGAGATCAGACTAGTGATACTAGCAGATCTGTAGAGAAGGCAGACTTTTTTGGAATTATTGCTATTTTGAAGGAATAAAAATGTTTAATTATTTTCTTGTTTTACCCAAACTGCAGATGGCTATTGTACCAATATCCATAGGAACCTTGTATCCAGAATATCGCCATACCTGTGAATAAAGTGCAGCTGCTCCAGGTAGACACAGCCTTTTGAAATATCTACACACAGGTCTACAAGGTCAGCCAAAGTGAGTAAAGGACCATGAAGCTGTAAGAAATGAAAGGAAGATTACAGGCACTCATTCAGTTTGCACAAATGCACATATCAACATACATGTACACATGGCTACATTATGTGCATGTGCACACATATACATGATATTTTAAAGAAATGTTTAGTTATGGTTACAAGGATTCAAAGAAGAAAATTTATATATGTTTCCTCCCCAAATAAAGATATATAAGACAACATTTAGTAGGCAGAGGCAATAATAGGGCCTTTGTTGGAAACAGGGTACTAGTTCTGACAGACCGAGGTTTGAAACTTAGTTTTGCTACTTACTTGCTGTGTGAACATGCTCTCTTTGCTTTACTCACTCAGCAACTTTCTCATAGGTATAATAGAAATGACAGACCTGACTTCATAGGATTTGCGATAACATATATAATCTGGCTGGTACATAAAAAGCACTTAATAAACAGTAGCTGCTCTCATAGTGTTAATAATGATAGTTTAACCAGCACTCATGAGTTTAATTATTGGCCCAATGTCATGCTATAATGTCAGTCATGACAATGGGATTCTTCCTCACATGAGCCCCATATAAACTGTTAGCAACACAGACTGTATTTCAAGGTCACAGATTATTCTTCTTATCTAAGAGAGCCAACACAGAAACCGAGAAACTGAAAAACTGAGAACTGAAAACTGAGTACTGAACCTGAACTGGCTACAGTGATTTCTACATTTAAAAAAAAAAAAAAAAGCCAGTTCGAGTACTTATTAGTACCACATGGAAAAAACTGAAAGTCCTGCTCGGACACTACATATGCATACTCTCTGCTTCTTGGCATCCCTGAAACTACCCTGGTTCAGGCCTTTATCATCCCTATCTGACTCATCCCAAACAAGGGCTGATCCCAAACTGGCCACATCCCCAGCAGCCTGTGCTTTCATTAGCCCATTCCGCTGGGACCCACTGCCTGTAGGCTTCATGACAGACCCCTCAGCACAGCCTCCATGGCAGCCCCCAGCTGCACCAGCCTCTCTGTATGTCCATCCATGTCCCTAGCTTTTCCTCTCACAATCTGTGCTATGGTCACACTAGAACACTAGTTTTTTTGTTTTGTTTTTTAAAATATTTGTATTTATTTATTTTCAGAGACAGGAGAAGGGAGGGTGAAAGACAGGGAGAGAAACATCAATCGGTTGCCTCCTGTTTGGCCCCAGATGGGGACCTGACCCACAACCCAGGCATGTGACCTGACAGGGAACCGAACGCATGACCTTCCAGCTCGCAGGCTGGTGCTCAGTCCACTGAGCCATACCAGCCAGGGTGACACTACAGTTTTTTATACTTTCTCTGCAATTCTCAACCTCTTTTCTACATTCCTGCTAGCACTATTGCCTGGAATGCCTTCCTCAGTCCTATTTTCCATTCACATTCTTCACTGAGCATCTATAATGGTTCCCAACCTTGAAATTCCTGAATTTCCCATAGACAGGTGTTCTTAATTGCTGCTCCCTGTGCATCCCAAGCAACCTTGTGTCTTATCCCCGAAGTAGGAAGAATCCTGATATTCTGGGACTTAACGTTGCCATGGTCCCATTCAACCACACCTAGGTCTGACAACCAGGGTGGAACTTACTCCTAAGAATCAGTCCTCTGAAGTCCTGCTCAGGTCCACTAGATGCCTCCCATGGCCTGTGGGTATCTGAGTAACCCCTGTAAATGGAGCTCTGCTCTGCTCTTGGCAAAACCTACCCTACTTGTAAAGACTGTCTTCGCAGAGAATCCTGCTCCTGAACTTTAGACTGATGGCTAGCACCCTGTACTCTGCTGACAGATTTTCAGAATGCTGCCCGCCTGCCTGGATTTCTAAATATCACTTACTCCTGAGAGATCAGTGACAACTTGTTGGGATATCTCATCAGCCCTTGTTGGGTTTCCTTGACTCCAGATGCTATCCTGGGCTACTAACTCTCATTTCTTGCTAAACCCTCTGGATCACTGAACTTCCCTCCAGATCTATTCCTTGGTCAAAGCCTTTCAAACCTCATGCAGCTGTAGTTTCAGAGAGCTTTCTGTCTCCTGCCTTGCTTGCTTCTTCTCCACAAAGTGTTGCCAGGACTCCTCAGTTGGAAGTCATCTCTCTCTGTGCTTCAGCGGTATATTCTTTACTCCACTCTACCGGGTCCTTCCCCTTTCTGCCTTAAATGAGTTATTTATATGCAACATTCCTCCCTACCATGTGGCAAGTTCTGTGAAGAGCAACATTCTTCAGAGTTGTACACTAAACACCCAGCAAAGATTTGATGAATTAAATTGCTTTGGATATGTATTTGTATTATTTGGATAGCTTGGTTTTGTTTGCTAGTTTTTACTTTTTTTTTTTTTATCTTAACATAGTCTTGGAATACCAAAGCTAAAAGTAGCCAGAGAAAGTTTTTTATTTAATATTCCATTTTATACATGCAGAAACTAAGATTCTGAAAATGTAGGACTATTAAGGGTGTCCAAGCTTTTGACATCTCTGGGCCACACTGGAAGAAAAAGACTTGTCTTGGGCCACATATCAAATACATTGTGACATGTAATCACAAATAAATCTCATAACATTTTAAGTAAATTTGTGATCTTGTGTTAGGCCACATTCATCGCTACCCTGGGCCGCATGAGGCCTGCAGGCCATGGGTTGGACACCCCTGGCAGACCAACAGTCTCAGCTCAGGGAAAAGGATGCTTGTGGTAGTTCTTCTGGAATGTGCCTCAGAGCACTTACTCTCTGTGGGCAGACAGCCGGCCAAATGAACTCAGCATGATAGTGGCTTAGAGCCCATGGTGTTCCACTGAGGACCCTAGACCTTCATTCCAGCACCAACCACCAAACAGCACCCTGTCCCCTGTGACTGGAGCAAGGGGGATGAAGCCTGGAAGCTGTCCTGGGCAGCTGGCGGGAAGGTAGTGGAAGAACTGAATATACTTGAGAACCAGTCATCACAGCCATTAGGACTCTGGATGTATAGGAAGAATTTGGAGAAAGTGGACCCACGTTTTCTTTTAGTCCACCTTCATCCTCTCTTCTCTCCTTCAAAAAAAAAAAAAAAAACCTTGAAAATATCTACAGATAAACTTTCTTGTTAAAGATAGAGTACTGATGCATTTTTAGTTCCACTCTGCCCAAACCTTACTAAAATGACAGTCAAAGGGAAATTTTTATAATCTTGCAAGGACAAATAGACCAGGAAACTAGACACAGAACAACAAAACATGGCAGAACAGGGAAAGCAGGTGGAGTGGACATTTAGTAGAGGTAGGAGAAGTTGAAAACTGATACCTACAGAAGAAGACGCAACTAAGTTCTTCACGTAGAACCCTCTAAAGGCTCTGGAGTTGGAGGTAGTGAGTATCTCTGAATGCTGGGGTGAGGGCAGGACTCAAGGCAAGAAGAATGTTTAAAAGTTGTATCAAGGGCTAACTAGATCCTAGATGTCCCCAAAGTAGCTGGAGGCTTTCCTCTGAGGAAAACACATACACATACACACACAGGGAACCACAACAACACCAAGTTCAAAAACACCAAACATCCCAAGGTGCTCTGTTGAAAATGGAGAGCGAAATTAAATAAGCATCCACATAGTGAGCCTTCAGACCTCCAGCCTCTGTCCCCCTCCTGACTCCCTGAATGGAGGCCCAAGCTTTATTCCTAGATGAGAGACCTGCCAATTCTACTCTGGTGAAGATGGGCATATGCCAGGGAAGACATCCAGGTGGTGTCATTAGGGGACCCCAAACAGAACAGCTGGGTCCCACCTGACAAGCCAAATGAAGCTGCTACGGACACACAGGTTCCAATCAGCTATTAACTATGAAGGTCCCACTATTAAATATGAAGACTGGCCACGCTTTGCCAAACATTTGAGAAAATCTCACATTACAAACAGATCCAAAAAAGAAAAGAGGAAACCAGGACAATGCAGGAACCAAAGTAACTATTTAAAAAACTATAATTAGCATCCTAGGAAAAATAAGAGAAGATTTTGCATGTATGGGAAAAACCCAGGTAATTACTTTAAGATGTGGTCAAAATACAAGGCCCAGCAGAAGTAAGGCTTGCTTGAGTGTGGTTGGTAGGATAATAATATGGGTGTAATAATTTATAGTTTTAATTTGAACAATTCACCTAAAGTGTCATATGGTGTGCTTAAATGTGGTATTATGTTACAGAATTACATGCTTACACTTTTGTAATAAAAGATCTTGTAATAAAAAGGGTCATTATTTGTGCCAGACACTGTATAAGAATGAGTCTGTAAAATTAAAATTTTAAACTCTATAAAATAGTTTAGGAAATCTACCAGAATCGAGAGCAAAAGGACAAAGAGGAATGAAGAAAGAGCAGCTAATAAAAAAATGATATAACAAAGCTGTCCATTATTCAATTAAGAGGATTTCTAGAATAAGGAAATAGAGAGAACAAAGGTATTTTTTATCAAAGAAATAAAATGAAAAAAATCCCAGAATTGAAAGGGATGATTTCCAGGCTGAGTACTGAGATGTGTAAAAAGTACCACAGATAAAGAGAAGTTCCTAAAATTTTCCAAAGAGGAAGGGCGAAATGCACGTCCTGGATCGTAAGTCTGGGAACCAGAATGACAAAAGACTTCTTAAAGGCAATTGTAAAAGTGAGAAAACAAAGATGTAGTGGATTTATTTTTGAGAACAAGGGGTTTTCAACCTAGAATTAACCAAGTTATGAATCCGGTGTGAGAGAAGAAGAAAGGGCATTTCCTCAGAAAGGAAAAGAAAAGAAGGCAGTTTTAGCCCCCTGCGCGTGCTTCCGCTTTCTAAAACAACAGAGAAGTCATGGAACAGAGAAAACAGAGGTCCGACATGGACATTACCAGGGTGAACCTGAAGGAACCCTCCAGGGTAACAGCCGTGTAGATAGTGGAGGACAAGGCCCATATGGGCCCAGGAGGGAAGTGCCCAAGAAAAAAATTTGTTACGTGCTGGATTATCTGATATATTTTGCCATATCAAGGAAAGTATTACAATTCCGTTAGGAAGTTTAGGTATATAGAAAACTAAGCTAATGGAAAAGAAGACATATTTGTTAAATGAGCTTAAGGAAAATACACAAACATAGCACTTGAGTAACTCAGCTGCAAATGATACTTAGGCGGTCACAGTAATGTAAACCTGCAATACTATTTTATCTGAAAATTGCGACACTGTTGGGGGTTGGAGGAAACAATGTGTGCAGAGTGGGTGGGTGTGGGCTGCTACACGAGGACGTCTGAGAGGGTCAAATCCTCATCCTTCGCAGCAGGCCATCCATAATTTCCCTCAAGGTCAACCATCAGTGTGCAGCATGGGCAGAGTGTTTGGGAGCCTGGAGGTAAGTACAAGAGAAACGTGGAGCTGCCTGGGAGGTGGGGATAAGATAGAACACGGAATGAGATAGTGAAAAACTCCTGATTTTTACAATATATAAACTTTGTCCTGTATCTAAATTTGTTAGCTATATAATGTGTACTTTGATATAAATGAAAACCAAATTTCTTAAATTTACAGATTTACATTTTAGTTTCCTGTTTTGTCTCATGTGTTTCTCATCTAAGGTTTAATGTAGGGGATCCTTAGGTGCTGTTACTGCCGCCCCCTCAGGGCCCCCACTGTGCCAGGCACTGCTCTAGGCACTGGAGAGAGAACAGGCTGGATCTGGGCTGCATCCTGCAGACGGAGCTGGAGAGCCGACAGGACCATTCTGTGTGGTTGTAGGAAAAGAGAAAGTGAAAAATTGGATGGACGGCATGGAGGAGAATGTATGAAATGAAGAATTTTGTTTTGCCCCAAATTCGTTTCAGTTGCCTATGAAAATCCAAACACATATGGCAACTGGGTGGGGACATGTTAGTCTAGTAAAGACATAAGGGTGGGAAATATCAGTTTGGGAGAGACGGACATAAAGTGCAGAAAAAGATGTGCCTTTTTAAATTTCACACAATCTCTGTTCTCCAGAAAATATGATTCTGGCAGTGAGGGACCTATTTTCCTGTAAAATACAGTAAACAGGCTCAAATAACCAGAAAATGCCAGAAATTAGTTCAAGGTGCTAATTGTCCTTATCCAACATGAAGGATATTTCTTTCCAAGGAAGTGTTCTAAGTTCTCCCATTGGCCCAAATTGCAGCCTATTGAATTTAAAGAAAACTAATAGGACATTATAGGGCACAGGCATTACAAAACCAATACTGTGAACCTTATTTCCCACCTTTGTCATCCGGGCTTTACGTAAATAGGTGAGGAGGTCTCCTCCTTCCATCAGTTCCAGGATAATGTACTGGGGTTCATTCAGCAGACAAACTCCAAGCTGCTTCAGGATGTTGGGATGATTAAACTTGCTAAATGGTGGAAAGAGACAGGCGGTATGATGTGACAGAGAAAGAAGTCCTGGCTGAGTGCCTTTATGGACTAGAGCAATTGCTTATCTATAATTTCAATCAAAAGCTCTGATTTTTTTTTCTGATAAATGAAGGCCTCCTTTTCCAAGGGCTGTTCTGTGTTCTCACTTTGCAGAGGTAATGCGGCAACCTCTAGTGGCCAGGGATATGGATAGGATCAGGTGAGTTTTAGAAGAAATCATGTTTACGTTAAAGTATTTTATGTTTTGGAAAAGAAAGTAATTTTAACTAATTTCTTTCTTCAAAAGATAGTTGAAAACATTACATTTTTGATCATCACAAGTATGAAATATTATTCTCTCTTTTTACAGTAACAACTCAGACAGGCTCCAAGTGTTTTCTCAAGATATCAAAGCAAGAAAACCCCAATCTAATAACTAGAGCCCACAGTACAGGACCGCTGCCTCAGATCTTCCTGTTAAGATGTCTTTGAGCAGTTTTTATGCCTAACAACTAATTCTAACATCAAAGACAAGTTTATCAAGACAAGGGACATTTTCATTCGCATCATTGCACTCAAGAGAACTCTCTTTTGCTTGGTCTACTTCAACCCTTATCATACATTTAGAAGACCATAAGCATGTTTAAAGCTGAATGGCTTCAGAAGTCACTTGCAAAACACACTTCTTATTGAAGGTAAAAGGAAGGAAGACCTTTTTCCTGAGGACAGCCTGTGCCCAGGCTTGGAAGACTGGCTTCTGTAGAATACTTGTCATTACAGACATATTTCCATTTAAACTTCAGCCATGTTCATTCTGGGCATGATTTATCACATCAGGTGATTCTGAATGTTAAAAGTCTACCAGCCTGTTGCAAAAGCTTCCTACCCATACCGAGGGAACATTATTTCAGAGCTGCCCTGATACCTCATCAGATGTGCCTCCTTCAGGAACTCAATCTTCTCCTGGTCTGTGGAACCCTTCTTCAAGGTCTGTGCAACAAAGACAAGCCAAGGATCAGTCTAGAACTTTCTGTGAGCTCAGTGGGTTGATGGAGATAATTTTTGTTTTGTTTTGTAATATCCACCATGAAAGTTCAAAATAGATAATGGATAATGAATGTGTATCGCTGTGTAAACTATTGAAAAGATAGCTTCTGTTATTGAAAGTATTTAAGTAGAAAAATCCGATAAAAGATCTAGTAATATTTATACAAAATCTCTCCGACATGTAGAAAATTTTTCAAAGGACCAAATTTGGCATTTAAGCTAATTTCCTTTTTTTCTTTCTGTTTTTCTTTTTTTGTCCTCATTCAAGAACATCTTCATTGAATTTTGGAGAGAGGGGAAAGGAAGGAGAAAGAGAGGGAAAGAAGCATCAATGTGAAAAAGAAACACTGATCAGTTGCCTTTCCTTTATGCCCCAACCAGGGACCAAATCCGTAACTCAGACATGTGACCTGACCGGAAATTGAATCGATGGCTTTTTGATGTAACTGGATGATGCTACGATCAACTGAGCCACACTAGCCAGAGTTAAGTTAATTTCTTAATTTTTAAAATTTTCTACTCAATATCTGTTCCCCTACTTTCTTTGTTAACAATATCATATTTTTGTTTCTTAGAAGCAAGGTGCCCAATCCCAGGCAATTGATCTGAGATAATTATGAAAATCATGTTCTGCAATTCTCCTGCCTCCCTTGCAAATATGGCTCACTTCTAGTCAATGAATGTTCTAGCCTGAATAAAAACTCAATGCCTGATTTCTCAGCAACCATCTTGACACCATGAGGCAATACACATGTACAAAGTCAAGAGAATTTCGCATATGCTGGACTGCACTAAAGGTAGCAGTCATCTGGTTATGTGCGAAAAATAAACATTTATTTAAACCAGTAGAGAGAATCTTGCCAGCTTTTCTGGTTGTATAGCCCACCCTCAAAGCAACAAATTCCTAACAAGCTGTGGTCAGGGTATTGTTCAATTACACAAAAAATTCATCATCTCTCAATCAAAAGAAAGTTTTACTAAAATCTGAGAATACATCCAGTGCTCCCTTAAAACCACATTAAATACACATGATGAATAATTGCGGAGCACCAGTCAGCAAAGTAGAGCCTGTGGACCAACTCTACCCCACCGCCTATTTTGGTATAGCTGGCAATCTGAAAATAGTTGTGACATTTATATTTTATTTTATTTTTTCTAGCTTTATTGAAGTATAATTGACATGTTACATTTTTAAATGGTTGAAAGAACTAAGAAAGTAGCACTATTTTATTACACATAAAAATTATATGATAGTCAATCTTCAGTTTTCAAAATAAAGTTCAAATGGAACATAACCACCCTCATTGGTTTACAAACTGACTGTGGCATTGTTGCAACTGCCATGAGATCACCACAAGCCTAAAATATTCACAATCTACCCTGCTACATGGGGTCTTGAAAACATGCTTAAAAGCCCACTTCTCTATAGTGTATTTGCAGAGAAAAACTACTGGGTGTCAACTAATCAGAAACCATAAAGGTTACTATCAATTTCAGAGTTCATATAGGAAAGGGAAGAAAAAGGTGATTTCTCTAGCCATGAATAGGCTCCTACCTTCTACTAGTTCTCTTTTCAATTAATATTACTCATCTTTTATTGTAGTTGCATCCATGTAAATCCATGTAAATGTGCAGACATAACATGTCAAGGAGTTAAAAGATCCACATCACCTTCACTGCTACTTTGGTTTCTCCACTTCCAGCTCCTAAGATGTCTACTGCTATCCCTTCATACACTTCTCCAAAGGCCCCGCTTCCCAGCAAGAGACGCAGAGTGAGTTTTTCCCGGGGGAAGGCAGGAAGGCTTTCAATCTCCTCTTGTGTCGGAAGAGTACTGGAAAATAATAATATTTTGATCTCCCAAAATATACAGCTTGAAAGTGGGTGTTGTTGTTAGTGCTCAAGAGAGTATGAGAAAGAAATCTCACAGCTTTACAACACTGCAGGGCATTCTGAATGAGATGGTGATGCAGAATTTGTGTTCCTGTCTCTTCCCTATTCCACCATCCAGAACATTCCTTCCTTATTCTGAAAGCCAGAGAGATCATGTCCCTTTGCTTCTAAGCACCTTCATTTTGATAGAAACATGCCCTTGTGAGTATTGCCTCAAGTTTTGGGATTTTCTTGTGGGTTTGTTTTTTTTCCATAGCTTGTTTTGTTACAGTTACCAATTATTAATTTCTTCTTCAGGTTACCGATTTGTATATACAGCTATTGTAAATTAGTAATAAATACATCTGGATTTATGAGTAAAAAATATTTACTTTAACAATTTCACACACCTGGTCTCCCATATAAAACAAAACTTACCATGACCACACGAATCAACTTTGTTTCCATCAGGTTAACTTTTAGAAAGCCAAGCTTACTTGGAATATTACAAGGAGGAAATGCATCTGCATGTAAAATGCTTTGAGTTTTTCAAAGAGAATCTTGAATGTTAGATGTGCTGAGTATTTTTCTCAAGGAAAATCTCCTCTGGGTAGCTAATTTAGGTCACCCCTGTGTCTACTCCAAATCCTTCATTTTTATGTGTTTAATTACAAATTTTAAGACCTACAACTACACAATCCCCTTGTGTATAGATCATATAATACAGTGTCTTATAAAAAGGACATTTAAATATTTTCCTTAATTATAATAACAACAGAAGTTCAAAGCTCATCTATCTTAAAGAGTTTCTGAAGCCAACCAGCACACAACTTCTGACAACAGAATTAGGTCGCATTATCAGCACACCCACATCACTCTCGAAACTCCTCGCTTCCAGATGCCTCTTGCTGAACCAACCATGTTCCCATCCACTCTCTTCCATTTGGTATTTATCCCCTTGTTTCATTTATTTTTGAACTATGTAATAAAACACTAGAAAACAACTGATTTTTGCTTATTTTCCTTAGGATAGCGTGACCATGTCATTTGCCATCCGTCCCAGGTCCCATTTGAGGGTACTAGGCTGTGTTGTTAATGACTATGCTGGAAGAGTGGGCATGCAGCAGGGCAGCCCTGCCCGCTCTCCACCCAGGTGCCCCCTGGTGACCGCCCCCCTCACACACCGCATCGCACAGCAGCCATTAGCCAGTCCTACTGCAGTGGCCGGGCCTCGCAGCTCGGCCAGCTCCTTGTCTTCGTCTGTGAGAACTGCCAGCCCTTCCTTGGGAGGTTTTTGATTCTTTAGTCTTCTGTGCCAGACTATAAAGAAAAACACACATAGTTTACAAACTAAAGTGTTGCTTCTTTTTCCCTTTAGGACATGTTAACAATACATTTTAAGCACTTATGTATAAGAACACCGCTGGTAAAATAACCAAATTTGATTGAAAAAGACACCAATAATAAAAAAAACTAATTAGCCTTCCCCAGTGTGGCTCAGTTGGTTGGAGTGTTGGCCCATAAACCTAAAGGTCTCGGGTTCAATTCCTGGTCCAGGCACATGCTTAGGTTGTGGGTGCAGTCCCTAGTCAGGGAGCGCTGGGAGGCAACCAGTTGACATCTCTCTCTCACATCGCTGTTTCTCCCCTTCCTTTCCCCTTTCTCTAAAATCAATAAGCATGCCTTCAAGTAGGATTTAAAAAAATTTTTAAACTTATTAAAAACTTTGTACTTAGGTACAAAGTCACAGAAAAAGACATAGCTTATACTACTGAAGTTTTCATCTTGTATCATAATAATATTTAACATATTTCTTATTGCTATTATAAACAAGTTGAAATATCTTAACATCAGCACTTATTTTTCAAAATCACCCATCAACCAAAGTCAAACCAAAACCCACCTGCGGAATAATTATTAGTGAAACAAATTCATTTCTGAGTCCAGATACATCCAGGTTATATTCCTCAGTAGAGCTAAGGAGTGCTTTCAGTACACTTAACGGCTATAATGGCATGCTTTGTTTAAATGCAAAGTACAACGCAGAGCATATATCCATTGTTGTTCCACATACACTTATTCAACTACACACCAAGTGTTAGCACTGGTCCTGTAAAAATATCTGAACTTTCAAGACTAACTGTGGCTCTCAGCACTTCTATGTCACTGTCTTGTGAATTTCATGTACTGTTCATTGCCTTTTATTGTTGTTTAACACATATATCACTATTTATCTTTTCACACAGGTAGGTCTTACCTCCCTCATTAAATGGCAAGCTCCCGAGGCTGGTATGTCCCTGCTTTATCTTGCCCTCAGCTCCCGGCTTATGACTAGTGTCTCACACAAGATATGACTGCTCACCAGAGCAAAGACTGTCAATGCTTATTTTTAAACCCTTGTTTTAATTTTATATTTATAAGTATGACTGACGAGAGCCTTCGGCACAATACGAATTTTAAAACAATTGCTACTTTTTATTACTTTAATAACTCCATCTTTTCTCATGCACTTACGCACCCCTACTCGTTCAACCACATGCACCGTCCCTAAATAACCAGATTAGCTTATCTCTACTGAAAAAATCTGTGAGTTCCAAATAGAATAAAGACCTTTAAGTCCTGAGAAAGTCAGATATCCAGGGGATGTCTTGAAAGCACAATAGGTTGTCTGAAATTATTTCATGTTCATCCATTAGAGTTATGCGTTTAAACAATGGTGATGTACAAGTAGGCAAGCAAAGGTCAGATGGAAGATCCTTCATGTGCTATTCCTTCCCCGTAGGAAGGCAGACAAGCAGTCAAGCCTATATGCCAACTGCCAAATATACTGCAGTCATACGCGTAACTCTGGAGGGGCTGGCTTAGTGACACAAACATCAGCTGTGCAATACTTAGACTCCCTGGAACCACAGGTTAATATCCTGGCAGGGTCAGCTGAAATTTTTAGCTTTCCAAGTTAGCAGAAAGAGTTTCATAAATTATATGTGTGGAATCTCTGAAAAGAAAGCTCAATTCAAGTTTTAACATGCCCTCCAATAGCTTACAATTTCAATTGGTTTAGGGAAAAATAAAGATTTAGAATGCTTAGTGAAATATTGGCTTTCTTTACCCTGGAGATTTCAACTTCATGTTTGTAATTTTTCCTTACATGTTCTCTTCTAACTTTTTTTATTTATGAAAAAATAAGCCACAATTTTCTGAATATGTACTTCAGTGTTCTTTTCTGGTAAATATCATGCTTTTCTTGTAATGTTTCAGCATGTCAGGGACTCATAATATTAATAATGATAGGGTGACCATATATCTTATAATCCAAACCAAGACATTTTAGGGACTGAAAGAAAGAGCTACTAATGTTTGTGCTGCAAAAACAGGAATGAACCAGGAAGTATGGTCACTGTAATAACTTTATAGGCCCAATATTCAACCAACCCTTTTGGAGTTGTCACTGTATTTTCTCATCATTAGACTAAATCTTTATAGGAAAAAAAATCTCTTAGGACTACATCAGTATAAAATGAATAGTGGGCAATAGCTGGTTTTCTATCCAACTAACCTAATTCTTCTGTTTTTCTGATCATTTATAAATGAGCAGGGATTTGAAATAAGCAAATCAGACATCTGAAAGTAAGAGGGGATCCTACAAGCCAGAAATGGATCTTCTGCAAAAGAGACCCTGTTCTTTCCAAACCAGGCTGTCTGCCTGGAGACCCAAACTATCCCGACCAAGGATTTCCTCTAGTCTTGCATTAATCCTACCCTTTTTAAAAAATATACCCAGAGCAATTTTTTAATTTGTTTTGAACTATAAGCCACAAAACACTTGTTACATAGTCAATCAAAAACAAATACTATTTTAAAGAAAGTTCAAGTCAGTATTCTTGCCAGTAGTTTTATCTAAAGTATACCATGAAGTGTAAATATAAATATATTATTCATAACATAGTTACTCCTCTATCCAAAAAAACAATCCACAAAAGGTAATGGTTATGAAAATATAGCCAAAGATAACATTGTAAATTTTATGAGTTTATTTCACGTGGGAGATTAAATAAACTAAGAGATAAATCAATTAGTATAATCAAGTAAATAATTACTTATGAAAAATAATTTTACCTACCAAAGGCCAATGGGATTATAACAACCAAAAATATTCCAATTATAATAGTAAGTATAAAGCTTGTTTCTGGCATCCAAAAACCATCTAATGAAATAAATGAGAACAAGAAATTAATTCACAGGATAGTCCAGGTGATCTGCCTGATATATCAGAACTAGATCCTATGATATTTTAGGAGGCAATTAAACCATGTAGCTTGAAATCATATTTATGGTGAAAGTATTTACACCATTGGGAGTAAAAATCAATGTTTTTACATTTTTTCCAGAGAGCCAGTTTACCATACATCATAGGGATGTACCCATCAAGGTTTCTACTTTAAAGTGACCGAGAAGACATGTATAATCCTTGTAATATATCAGTCTTCAAATATATAGTCAGGATAGTTATTTCTCTATAACACCCTCATACACATTTCATCTCATGGGTATTAAAATGAAGAATGTAAACATGAAAACATGGTATCTTCTTGTATGTAGTTTCAGTTGAGCAGAAGAGATAGACCTGAGCTTGGCAAACTATGGCTTGTGGGCTAAATCTGGCCACAGCCTCATTCTGTGCTGCCCATGAGCTAAGAATGATTTTTAAAGGGTTATTAAAAAAAGGAAAGCAAAGAAGAAGAAAAATATGCTACAGAGATCAGATGCAGCTTGCAAAGCCCAAAATATTTACTATTTGGTTATTTTCAGAAAAAGTTGTCTGAACCCTTATCTAGATAACTAACTATAATTTTTTAAAAAGAGAATAACGCAAGTTTTATACAGAATATTGGGCTGTGTATACATAAAATGCAACTATTTATTTGTCTAAGGATTATCCGTTAAACATTATGATAGGTTCATTTAAGTTAGGCCTTGAAGGATGAGAAAAATTTCAATGGACATAAAGTAAGGGAAAGGAAATGCCAGGTAATGGGGTGAATAGTAGGTTCTAGGGTCCTGCATTCCCAGCTGATGAAAACAAAGGCTGAAGATGTAGCATCTTAAAGCTTTTTACCGATCTGATATGGACTACCAAATAGGGATAGATACTGGGAAAGATAAACCACAAACACAGGACAAATCATAGAAAGCTTTAAATGTGACACAAAAGTTTGTACATGGTCCTGAAGGCAGTGAATGGGGAGCCACTGCGGGCACTTCAGAGGCGGGTTAAGTGATCCAGCTGTGCTTTGGCTAGATTAACTGTCAGCATGTGAAAAAGCCAAGAGCACAGCCAAAACTCAGTAGCTTAAGTTTGGAAAGCCAAAGTGGAAATAGGAAGATGGGACCTCATCAGATAGAAATCAGGGTGGTAAAGCAACAGAACTTAGTGACTGAGTAGAGAGAGGGAAAATAAAACATGATACTGAGATTTCTTGCCAATATGATGAGAAAGATGATGTATCATAAACAAATAGGATACACAGTGGAAAATGTAAGTATTAGGAAAGAGACAAAGCATAGTTTTAGGCCTGCAGTATAGCAGATGAGAGTACTGGGAAAAGGACAATAAGGCTGGATAAGGACCAGACTCTGGACAGCCTTGGAAGTCTAGGTAGGAGCGTGGACTTGATGAGGTAGGCTCTAAGCAGTAGCTGATTGTTACTGAGGATAAAAATGACGATGATCTTGATGTTTCAAGAAGAGCACATCAGATGGAATGTATACTTCACTACTTTGGATGATAAGTTATAGTCACCCAATTTATTGCTAATGTTAAGAATGTACTGTTTCTATCTCTGAACCTTTGTATAAGTTAGTAAGTGGACAGACATGGTATCATACCTCCAGCTAATAAAATATTCTCACTGATTCCACTGTATTCACCAAATCCCAGATTATTTGCAGCTACTACTCTAAACTGAAATGTTCCTCTCAGGTTTTTGGACTTCCAAGTACAAATGCTACTGCAGGATCCATTAAATGCCAGCTTCCACATTAAATCCTGGTTCAGTGAATCATTTGAAGTGCCCTTTCTGCAAAAGAAAGAGCAAAACCATGAATATAGAAAATACATGAGACAACGTATGTGTTATTCTAGATGGTTATAGATCATTTTAATGACAGAACTCCAGAGCATGTCCAAATGCACTTTACCCTTGATGTCATTCCTCTCACATGGTTTGACCGCGGAATACAGCATAGTCTTGTAAAGTCATCCCAGCAACTAATGGAGCCAACCAATTCAGCCCACCAGGAAAATAATAAGAGAAAGCTGAAGTGCTTTTCCTACTATCAGAATCTGTACACTTTCTTCAGAATTCCAAACACATAAGACAATCCACAATGTTTAATTGGGATTTTTTTAAGCCTCACCCAAAAAGGGAGGGAGAGAGAGAGGGAGAAAAACATGGATGTGAAAAGCATTGATTGGCCACCTCTTGCACATGCCCTAATTGGGACCGAACCTGCAACACAGGCATGTGCTCTGACTGGGAATGGAACCCCTGACCTTTCAGTTTATGGGATGATGACACTCCAGCCAACTGAGCCACACTGGCCAGGGCTAATTGGAAACTTTTTATGTTTCTTAATACTTAGTTTCTATATCTGTAGTTTTCAAATACCATATCCAGATAAAATAAAATACAAAATATAAAATTGGTAAATAAGGAGTAAGAGCTCAGCTACCAACATTATTTTGTCTGAGATTCTAAGTTTTGTATTGGCCTACACTCATCTCAAAATCAACCCACATTGTTCTTTCCATGCAGCATGGAGAGAGCACAAGAGCTGGATTTAAAAGATGTAACTGGAATGGCTTTCAACAAAATCACAGACTGAAGGTCTTCCAGCTGTTTTCTCTGACAATAAGAAGTTGAAAACTTTTCAGAACACAGCAGTTTTAGGACTTGGCCCCAACCCACAATAAGCATGGGGATATGTAATAGAAGCCAGTTCTGCTCCTACTAACTGAGCAGCCATCCCAAAAGAGCAACACTGACAGCAAAGGCTGACCCTGAGAGGGCCTGGGGATGGGCAAGAACAAGTGGAGGATCGGAGCAGCAGACTTTGTCACAAGGAGCTGAATGCCCTAGGGAGCATCCTGGGTGAAGCTTCATGACACAATGACTTTGTACATTTTGTCAAGCCTCACAGGTAATTTCATTGGTTAACCTAAACAACTCTTATCCAAAATAAAGAGACCCTGAAAAATTTATAAAGTTTCTCTTCACCACTATTGGCCATCGAGAAAGAGAAGGAATTCTGACTTTGGTTGAACACCTTGTATTTACAATGCACTATACTGGTGTTTTCCATATGTCATTCCATTTCACTGCCTTTGTAACAGCCTATAGAGGCAGATATTATTATCCCACTTTACAGATGAGAAAATTTAAGTTTAAAGTGGAATAAAGCAAGGAGTTAAACATGCTCTGTGTACTAGGTTAAATAGTGACCCCCAAAATTCATGCCAGCCCAGACTCTGTGACTATGAACTTGTTTAGAAAGAGGGTCTTTTCAGATGTCATCAAATTAAAGAGATCATATTGGATTAAAATAAGCTCAAACATAATGACTGATGCAATTCCCTCCTAAGAAGACAGAGATTTGGACACAGACACACATGGAGAACACCATGTGATGACTGAGTCAGAGACTGGAGCAATGCATCTACAAGCCAAGGGACACTAAGGACTGGCAGCAATCACCAGAGGGTAAAAGAGGCAGGGAAGGGTTCTCCCCTAGAACCTTCAGAGGGATGGTCACGCCGACACCTTCATTTTAGATCTCTAGTCTCCAGAACTGTAAGAGAAAAGTGTCTGTTGTTTTAAGCCGTCCAGTCAGTGGTACTTTGTTGCGGCAATTCTAGGAAATACAGTCCGTTTTGCTCCTGGGTTCATGCACTTAGCACTGTCACTGCCACGGTGTTGTGAGCAACCCACAGGGTATACTACAGTGTCCTGACTGACAACATTACTTTGAGATACTGAAGGCACAGCAATTCATCTGTTATCCCATAGCCCTGTCCTGAGAGTAGAAACTTGGGGCAAGGAAATACGAAGTGTTGTGGAGCAGTGTGCTTAAAGTGTTACTGAAGGGGACACACGCAAGGGGCCCTGCAAGACCATGCTGAGGCCTGATTACAGTCGCCGACCACCAAGGCAGTGCTGCAGGTCAGAGTGTATTTCACTCTGTATGAAAATCAGTAACAGAAATTTCAAGAGTTTCCAGTTAGAAATATGGCTAACGTAATCCTCTGGCATGAGCAGGAAAAATTTTTTAAGGTTATGGGAATGCCAGAGTAAGATGAAGCAAAAATAGATCTAAAGCTCAAGTAGCCAGGACTATAATTATGGAAGTGACTTTTGTCCTTGGAGCTTCTTAAAAGATGGCTTCATAGTCTCGTGAGAGGCGTGTCTGTGGAATTTGGAATTCTCCCCTCATGCTGGCATGAAATCAGCTCGTCTGAGCCAGTTAGGATTCACATAGCTCCTCATACTGGCAGGGCCTGAGATTGCATGTGTTCATCAGCTGATTTGTTTTCATCAAAGGCACATTTTCAGTCCCTAGGAACACACTGCAAACAGTAATCTTCCCAGTGAACAGAGAGTCTGGTGTGACGCACACCTGATCTTACATTCAGAAAAATAGCCTACTCATTGACAATTCTCACTAGACATTATTCACCTAGCTAAAACAAATTAACATCAGAAATTTACATGCATCCTACCATCTAATATTAAACATAGCTCAGCTTCTAGAATGAAATAGATATTAAGTAAATATAAGCTATATGTGCCAATGATGGAATTATTTTCATAAAGTTTTGACGAGCAGTTACAGATTTCCAAGAAGACTGGTGTGATCTGCTTATAACTGGAGAGCCAAGGCTGGCTTCTAGGAAGTGAACAAAGACTATAATTACCCATTCAAGGTCCTTAAACTAAAGATCCTTCATGTTTATTCACAAAATACACATTGACAAATATTGTTAATTTTGATCTAATAACACTTTACGATTAACTACTTAGTTCCTTGCAGTTTACAAAACACTTTTGCTAACAGACATACCTTATCTCAAGGATATAGTACGTAAGTCGGCTTCCGTTATCATCAGCTTTATCCCACTGCACTGAATTCCTACTGCCTTCTAATAATTTGGGAATGCCTGGTTTACTTGGAACTCCAGCTTCGGAAACAAAAGAAAATACTAATTGATATGTTGGAAGTATAAAATACAACGTATTTCTACAGACTATATTTACTAAGAGGAAAGACAAGTATATTAAAGAAATGTTCAGAAATATTCTCATATGAGTGCATATTTTTAAATGAGTATTTGAAGTTTTTATTAGTGATGGGTCCTTGATAGGAGTAATAATATCTTAGATTTATATGAAATAAGTGATACACAAAGAAAATATTCTAAGTTTTGAAGCATTTTCCCTTGATTCTTGTAAGGATCAAGTTGGAGTTAAGGTATACTTTTTAGAATACTAGTTAATTTAAGATGAGTATATATTTTAGATATTTTATCTCTAGCATGTGGGTATAGTAGTCAGCAAATAAATATTGCAACATTACTTTCATTTAGTTCTTGCTGCAAAACATGAAGGCTAGACAAGAAATCTGAATCCTGAGAGGCAAAATAACTTTGTCCTGTTTGGGATCTTGCAAGAGCTGGTGAGTATTATCTCATTACTGTGTATAAGGACTCCTAACTCTTTCTAGTTTCTTCACTCAAGTTTTAGAAATAATGACTTACTCTCTTAAGAAAAATGTCAACCTCTAGGACTGGTGAAATAAGTGCCGAGAAAATAATTGAGAAAATGTATAGGATTTTCTGCATGCTGTAATTACTCACCTTTTGTCTTAAAACTTTCTGGAAGCGAGGTGCTGTTTTTTCCTGTCCCATAAACCACCACTGCACGGATGCTGTATGAGGTATCGGGCCGCAGATCTGTGATGGTACAGACATAAGCAGGACCTGGGCTGCATGAAGCTTTAACCTGGTAAAACTCATTGTACTTCCACTAGGAAGAGAAGACTCAATTAACATTTTTGTTTCTTTAAGAAAACTTTTTTAAGCATAGAAATTCACCAAGGCAAGCAATTAAACTTTAAATAAAATTTATTTTATATTAAAAATAAGAACTGCTTTATGCTTGACCCCAAACATCATTCCTATCACTGGCAACCCTTGTATTCTTTACAGCAAGCTATAATTGACTTGAACGACAGTTCTTAGGATAAGTCCAAGGTGGGACATATACTTCTGGCTATGTGTCATTGGAGAAGACACGGAGCTTGACTTCTTGTTTTCTCTAAGTGTATATGTCTGTATTATACATATTAGGATGGCTAAGAATACAATGATGGATCAAAACAATGATACTTTCAATTCCACAGATTTATTAATTTCAAAATAATATTTTTACATGTTTTGATTCTATGAAGAAGTCCACAGTGAGTTACAGATTAAAACATTTAGTTTTTCTTTCCCAAACTCCTTCTGTAAGAACACTTCCCAAACATGTAAAGAACTCATACAACCCAACACCAAAAAGACAAAGAATTCAATTTAAAAATGGGCAGAGGACCTGAACAGACACTTCTCCAAGGACATATGGAGGGCCCATAGACATGTGAAAAAAATGCTCAATATGACTAGCCGTTGGAGAGATGCAAATTAAAACCACAATAAGATATTACCTCACACCTGTCAGAATGGCCATCATTAATAAATCAACAAACAAGTACTGACAATGATGCGGAGAAAAGGGAACCTAGTGCACTGTTGGTGGGAATGCAGACTGGTGCAGCCACTGTGCAAAAACAGTATGAAATTTCCTCAAAAAATTAAAAATGGAACTGCTTTTTGATCCAGTGATTCCACTGCTAGGAATATACCCTAAGAATCCCAAAACACCAATTCAAAAGAACCTGTGCACCCCAGTGCCCATTGTTCATAGCAATGCAATTTACAATAGCCAAGTGTTGGAAAGAGCCTAAGTGCCCATCAGCAGATGAGTGGATCAAAAAACTGTGGTGCATTTACACAATGGAATACTATGCAGCAGAAAGAAAGAAGAAAAAATTCTTACCCTTTGCAACCACATGGATGGAACTGGAAACTATTATGCTAAGTGAAATAAGATAGTCAATGAATGACAAATACCATATGATCTAATGAACAAAATAAGCTAACGAGCAAAACAGAACCAGAGACATGGAAAAAGGGAACAGACAGCTACCAGAAGAGAGGGGATGGGGAGAATGATGGAAAGAAGGGGAAGGGATTAGTCAAAGAACATGTATGAATGACCCATGCACATGGACAATGGTGTTGGAATGGACTGTGGGAGGGAAGGGGTGGGCTGGATGGAGGAGAGCAAAGGGGGAAAACTGGGACAACTGTAATAGAATAAATAAGAACAAAAGTACATATTCATCCTTGTTGCCTGCCTCAGAGTTTTAATATAGAGTTATAAATTCAGTCCCAGGTGTTCTATTTTTATAAGGTAGGTTCAAAAGAGATAGAAGTTTATGACTAGATATCACTCATTAACCATATCAGAACATAGCCTTCTACTGTGCTCATCAATTAGTACCTATAGAGGGTCACACATATAGAAATTACTGTATCAAACAATTTCAGTTACACGATTTCCCAAGTGGTCTTTCTGAAACTTGTGTTGAGCAAGTTTAAGAATACAGGACATTTTAACAAAAAGCATTGCATGGAAGTCATGAGGACTGAAACAGGCAGTCCCTACCTGCTGCCCTTCTTTCCAAACTTTGAAGACTTGAGTGACTTAATGACTCACATTCCTTCCATGGTGAGCACCCAAGGAGGAGCACTATGGGAATGAATCAGGCCCTGGGGTCCTCCTCTGCCTGGCTGGTGATAGCTGACTCATGTCAGCACCTGTCTGGGTCTCTGACTTCTCATCAGTAAAATGAGAGGCTAGAGATCATCCTCTCTAAGGTCCTTCTCCATTTCATGTCTTTGATCTGGAAAATGAACTTTACATCCTTTCGTTGACTTTAAACTGAACTGCACGAAGCTTACTTAAATCAATGTCAAAGGGGAAAAAAAGGTGATTCTCCAATTTCTCCAATGTAACTGCATTTTATAAGATGACCATTTTTTAAAAAAGCGATACATCACCATAAACATGCTTAAGGGCAAAAGTCCCATTAAACTATGGCCTTTGGTTTTATCAACTCAACATTCACTGTTGTTCCACATGTTTCATAGTTTTTATCTAAAAGTACAAGATCATAAAAAAATCTTACATAGTAAAATCTAAAAACATTCTGGTAACAACTTCATTTTTTAAGGGAAATGAGGCCCTGACTATACTGAATAGTTTTTAAGTTACCACTGAACAAGACATTCCTAGCCAATCTTTATTAATGAGGACACACACATATTTAATGATGAAAATGAAATGTAGCAATTATACAGATATAATAATATATTAAATGTAGCAATATAAAAATTAATGTAGACTTTCCCTAGTAGTGAATTAATTAGATGAATGATATTTTAAAATTCAGTGGATATTCTTATATCAGTTAAAGCATGAAGTTTTTAGATGAGGAATACATAGTTTACATGCCACGATCAAAATGGTTTTACAGTTTACTCTCCAGTTGTTATACAGCCCTTAAATGGTTGAAAGAATATTTCTAAACACGGTTTTGGGTTTTTGCTTGTACATATCTTCCTTTTTTTTTCCATTAGAAAATACCACATTGCTATGGACTTTAAACCAGAGAACCATGCTGGTAACATCTAAACTAAGTTAAATATTATAAAATCAGTAAACCATAATTTACACCCTTTTACATGGAGCCTTTTAAGAGCAAAATAATCTCTCTGGGAATTCTTTCTATCAGAAATTAGTCTAGGTAGCTCAACACTTTCATGTGGCAAACCTGAATCAATGAGTGTGGTCAAATATATTGTTAACTTAAACAACAGAATGCTCTAGAGATATACAAAAGAACTTCGAACTTATTCTACAGCATAAAAGGAAAACTGGCATTAAAGGTGCGCAGTGTGATCTACCTTCTGGAGTTCGAACCAAAATCTGGTGAGGTTAACACCCGATGGAGCCTTCCAATCTAACTGCACACTCGTGTTCTCTGGAACCAAGGCACAGGGTTGCCCCGGTGTGTCAAAGGTTGCCACAGTGACAGGATGACTCTCAGCACACCACAGTTCCTGGGCGTGGCAGGCCAGAACCTTTTTGTAGGAAAAAAATATAAATAAATAAAATTGCTTGAACTTTCCTAAACCTTGTGCTGAAGAATGGCAATAAAAGTACCCAGTAACCTCACTGTACCTTCAACACATACAGTTTTCCACCAGACAGTCCTGTGACACAGAGAGTGAGCCTTCCATTTGGGTATTCACTTTGTCTTAGAGGAGTCTCTGGAATTGGGGCCAGGTGTGAGACTGCCAACTGATAGCGGACTGACTCCTTAGGTCCATTTGGCTTGAGAGTCTCTCTCCAGGATATAACAAGACTGGTGTCTGACTGCACAGTGGTGTTAATATGCCAAACAGCCTCCGGTACTGAAATAAATAGCAACGCATGACAAGGGATGTTGCAACAGCACTGGAAGATGGAAAGAAGTAACGGGGTCTTGGTTGAGGAATAGTCATATCATGTGAGCCGAATGAATGACAGATGTTCCGAAGGAAAGCCAGCCTCTTATATAATGGTAAGTTACCAGGCTGCCTGAAAGGCTCTCACTTATTTTTGCCTAACGATTAAATCATTCTCTGACTCTAGCTCCAGGATTTGGCCAACGGTGCTGAATAACCAAACTGGGGTGACTTTTATGAATGTCATCAGAGACATCTGAAAGAAATGCCATCACCTCATAATAACCGCCACCTCTAAAACCACCCTTTTAGATTCTAGATCCATTTACTTTAAGGCAATGATGCTATATTACTTTAAATCTTGGTGGCCTAGTAAAATTCACAGAAAGAAAAGGCTTCTTTTTCCTGTCTCACCATGTACACAGAGACCTATGAATTCATGGGAAGAGGGTGACACTATGTGGTGAGACCCAAGAATGGGTTTCCCGGCCAAATAGTACTCATTCTGATGTTCGGCTTCCGGTTGCTTTTCATTTGGATGGAATATTATTTATCATCTTCTGGTGTTAGAGCAAAAATCAGGTCATCAATGTACTTTTCAACCAACACATTTTTATTAAGCTTTAAAAAGTTCACATAATAAAGATTACTTAATATTCAGGTAAAAAACAACAAACAAATGTAGACACACACACTACATATATCACAAAATTCCACTCTAGCATCCCACACCAAGCCCGCCACTCACCTCCACTTTTAGTTTTTCCCCAAATCTTTTTTCCCAGAGGTGATTGTTCCAAAGGATCTGAGTAGTAATTCTTCACAGCTGTCTGTACCACATATGTTGAAAACGGTTGTAAACCTTCAATAACGGCTATCCTCTCCTGAAACTCCTGTAATTAATTTTTAAAAACCAACATGTGATTCTTATTTTTTGTACAAATGGGGAGAAATTATTTCATCAAAGAGAGAAAAACTTAAAAGACTCAAAAAAGTTTATTTTTTAAAATGTGGATTATGAATGGCAATGTCCACTGTTCTAACCTGCCGGGCCTGAGTTGTTTATCTACAAGAACAAATGCTAATTGACTGAGCCTTCAGTCAATTTCTGTAACATACTCATTTCACATAGGAATCTAGACTCACACCATCTCATTAGCATCGCATTAGAAATTTGGCAAGGTGGTACTGCAAGGATGTGACACATATGTGAATACAATAAAAGATTAAAGTACATTATCTAGTCATTCTTAGAAATCGAGTTTAAGTGAACAACTTTCCTTAGACCAATGGTTCTCAACTTTAGTTATAATTTGGACCCTCTGGGAAATTTTAAGATAATACTGATTGCTGGGTCCCACCCCCAGAGCTTTTGGCTGCATTGGTCTGAGGTGAAACCTGAACCCAGAGACTGTAAAAGCTCCAGAGCACACAAGGTTGAGAACCACGGGCTCTGACGCATATTAATCAATGTGAAGACAACGTGATACGTGAGCTCTAGTAGAGATGTCCAGTGCCACAAGCCCAGTCTCGCTCAGCCAGATGATCCAGTCTGTCTCTGAAATGGCTCTCTTCAGAAATGTGTAAAGATTAAAATTGACAAAATAAAGATATTAGCTGTACTTTCTGGCAAAGTATACAGTTCTTAACCTCAAATAGATGACGATCAGTTTTACCTTTGGACTTGGCTAAATAATTAAAACAAAATATTGAATGTATATGATTCCATCACAAGGACAATTAAAACATCACTGCCCATGATGGAAGGAATTATGCCAATACATTTATTCATTCAAGAAATATCTAGTGAATTCCTATATAATACCAAGCATTGGGTTGGCCAAAATGTTTGTTTGTTTGTCTGTTTGTTTTCCATAAGATGGCTCTAGTAGTGCTTAGTTGTCCTTAACTTCATTTGAAATAATTTTGTTAGATTGTATTGTGACAGCTGTCATATCAGCTTGCAACTGTAAAAAACTTATCAAAATTGGTAAATTTTTGTGCAGCCATTTTAATACTATGGAAGAAAGTAAGAGACATTTTCAGCATGTTATGCTTTATTATGTCAAGAAAGGTAAAAATGCAACTGAAGTGCCAAAAAAGATTTGTGCGGTGTATGGAGAAGGTTCTGTAACTGATTGAATGTGTCAAAAGTGGTTTGTGAAGTTTTGTGCTGAAGATTTTTCACTGGATGACGCTCCATGGTCAAGTATTCCAGTTGAAGTTGACAGCAATCAAATTGAGACATTAATTGAGAACAATCAATGTTATACTAAGTGGAAGATAGTCGACATAAAATATCCAAATCAATAAAGTTATTGGAGAAAAATAAAAATGTGCCTTTAATTTAATGGAAAAAACTAAACAGACTTTTTGGCCAACCCAGTATTGTGCTAAGCGCTAGAAATACAATGATAAACCAAAACATAGTCCCTGTATAATGGCACCTTTCACAACATACAGGAAATAACAAAAAATATAACATGCAATTTTTATATTAGATATATGCTATGGAAGAGAGAGGTAAATGGCAATGTTCTTTCTGTCCAATTCATTGCTTACCCCTCGATCTGCAAACTGTGGAGAGGCTTTATAAAAACAAATCTGTGTCACTTTCTGGGGGTACTTAGGTAACCAGAAAGGGCAACAAACCCAGTTCTTTGAGGACATTCAGGAAATTGTTACAGTGGTGATCCACCCACTGGTCAGTTTAACGTATTCCCAGACAAGAAGACTACATAGAGCACAGTATGTTTTAATGGACCAGCTATAAGAGGTTGCGTAATAGCACAGTTCAGAAAACGATACAGAAAATACTGTGACTGAGAATTTCATAACAGAAAAGGTCATCTTATGACAAGATTTAGACTACCAGCTCCAATCTTACCAGTACTCTATATTTTGGTTCAGAGCTGTTTTTCCCACCAGTAACTTCTTTGTAATAAACCAGGTACGTTGGTGTAGGGCTGGTAATGCCGTACCAAGTGAGGTTTGTCCTGGAAGGCGGTAATCTGATTGTGAGGCTGGTGTTAGTGGTATTAAGTATTGTTGGCTCTACGATATCTGAAGCTAGAGACAGAAATGCTTTATCTAAAATAAGAAAAAAATAATCATGTACACATATATGTATAAAAGAGAAACAACAAATTTATTTAGCATCAAGGGTAATGTAGTCTTTTATTTTTATTTAACTTATAAGATATGATGTATAGAAGTATTGGAAATGTTTTTCAGGACAGGAAGACAAGTTTTTTCCCATACATCTTGAAGATGCTGTATGCCTCAGAAAAAGGGGAGCAAGGTAACTGGTAAATTCTTAAAACCTCCAACAGGTGGAGCTAAAGTACTCTTAATAATATAGTAGCAAAGCTTGTTTTATTTTGAAGGCAGTATTTAAATGAATTCCAATTACGAAAACTCAGTAGCTTTAGGACTTTTCTTTTGAGGGGTGAATGTGCGTGTCTGTTCAAATTTAAACAGACATTATGTGAACTTTTAAAGTCTCTTAAATTTCTCGAAGTGGAAAATGAATTCTTTACCCAAAATGTGCATTTGATTTATTTATAAAACCTTCCATTTTTCATATTTTGTAACTCACATACTTTATAAATGAATACATTTAAGCAAAGATTATTTGAGTTTATTTCATTCATCTCTGTCCTCTCTAATGGGGAGTTATACTTAATTCAGAATGACATAGGTATTTTAATGGCAGCGAGAACTTGAGAAAACAACTCAAAAACCACTTTAGGTTTGAAGGTCACCCATGAGTCTATGTAATGTTGTTTTTATTGTTGGTTGGTTAGTTTGTAGATTTCAAACATTTTCTATTATGACTCTCAGTAGTAAATATACAGTCAATTCTGCCCGTAATGTGACACATACATTCCTAAAAGCCATTGCATCATACAAAATTGCACAATAAAATCCACAGGGTTTATGGGGGGAAGTAGACTCAGGGGCACAGCACTAAAATATTTTATGAGTGACACATTTTTAAAAAGATAGGAACTTAATAAAAATGGTAGCACAAATGTACACATGTTAAACGGTCGGTGTACCTAATGCTATTATAAATAGGCTTACTTTGAAAAAGACCTGAAATTTTATGCAGTGTCTTGTGACACCATTGGGAGTTTAAAATGTTGTCAGAAGAAAAAAAAAAAAGACAGAAAGCAGGGCACTTTCAGGACTGAGAAGAGAAAGAGGAGCAGGCAGAGAGAACAAGACCAGGGTTCCCTACCGCAGCCCTAGCCGTCCGTACACACGGAGCTGCTGAGATGCAGGCACACCGCAATGGCAGGGCACACCCTGTCCTCACAGTCCGGAGCTACACCAAGAGCACAACAAACCAGTTGGAGAAATAGCCTAGAGAAGGAGACATTCTGAGACTTTTCAGACCCTGGACTGGAAGAACAGGCTGATTAAGATGTGACTTCATTACCTGGAAAAGGCTGCAGCAGCGAACTGTAAGCCAAGATGCGCTCACTCCTCAGGGCTCTCACCCGAGAGAGGACGGCCCCTCCACTTTTCTGTACTTGACAAATCCATGTGCTGTCCTTTGCTGTGGAGATCCAGTACAGAAATTCCCCATCCATGGTTAAGCTAGCAATGGTTTTTTCTGTTTATGGAAAACATAAAATGAAGAACATATCCTATGTTTTCTATTCTAAACCATATGTGAAATCCTTTTCCTACATCATAACTGCTAAATTTTGAATCTTCCTAATATGGAGAAATAATACTTGTTTTATGTTATTAGGCTAAGGATTTCACAAAAGTATTCTCATTTTAATTCCACATCAAGCCATAAAATAAACACTATTATTGTTGGCCTCACTTTGTAGAAGTGGAAACTGAGGCTTGGACCAGTTAAGTCATGTCAAGGCTGCAAGGTTAGTAAAGGGCAGGGCCAGGCTTTACAACTCACCTACATGACCCCAAGTCAAACAATGCCTCCCGAAGGGAGGTGTTAGACAAGGCAGAGGACTCAGCACCTTGTTCAGTATTTTTATC
Source organism: Anoura caudifer (assembly GCA_004027475.1). Classification (NCBI taxonomy): domain Eukaryota; kingdom Metazoa; phylum Chordata; class Mammalia; order Chiroptera; family Phyllostomidae; genus Anoura; species Anoura caudifer. Next base: position 73,180 of record PVKU01008265.1, read on the forward strand.
AATGATTTGGGATGAATGCACAGCAAGCGTATTTACCAGATTTGCAGATAATATACAGCTCTTACTGTTACTAGTATATTCAGTCACTGACTTGGAATTCAAAAATATCACAACAGGACCAGGACATGGATTGAAATTTAACAGGAACAAATGTAGCATCCTAAATCCAAAGTTAAAATCAACTCTAGAAATAAAAAATGGAGGACACCTGGCTTAATATCAGTTCACATAAAAAAGACTATGTGTTTTCAAATGCCAGGCACCCCAACGCCCTAATGCCACTTTTCACTGCAGTAAAGCGTGACCTAGGATGTCAGAGGCTGCCTGCTCTGATCAGAACACACTGAGAGTACACTGAGTCATTCTGGGGATGACATTTTAGAGGACATTGAGTAGCTGAACTGAAACCACAGGAGGGCGACCAGGACAAAGAAAGATCTGGACACCACATCACCTGAGGAGTAGTTACAGATACCTGAACTTTTCCTCTGAAGGAAATGCTGAGCATGGGCTATGACAGCTCAATGGCTATCATCTAGCAGGTAATTAGTTTATTCTTTGTAAATTCAGAGGTCAGAACTCAGATGATTAGATGGGAGGAATAGGGAGAATTTAGCTAAATATAAGAAAAAAATCTAATATTCAAAATTGTCCAAAAAATTAAATGGACTTTCTTATGAAGTAGTCATTTTTTAAAATAAATATTCAGTCAATATTGTTTAATTGTAGAGGGATTTTCTTCCAATATCATGTGAGCCAAGTGATCTTTACAGTTGTTACAATTTTAGGATTAGAAATTTAAGTTACAGATTCACCAGTTCTATACCTGTAATACCCACTAGATAATTCTCAAGTATCGATGTTACAGAAAAATTATTCTAATACATTAAAATGGTAAGGAAGGCTTTAGTCAAGACGATGGCAATATTGTGGAAAGAGATATATCGTGGGAAATAGACATGCTCAATTCTGAATATAACAGAGACCTCTGAAGATTACTAACCAGCATGCACAGCGAGAGGGCCGGTAGCTAAAAAATTGTGAAGAAGAGACATCAAGCCTGAACAGACCAATAACACAAGATGAAATTGAAGCAGTAATCAAAAAACTCCTGACACACAAAAGCCCTGGACCAGATGGTTTCACAGGAGAATTCTACAAAGCATTTAAGGAAGAGCTAACCCTTATCCTTCACAGACTTTTCGAAAAAATCCAAAATGATGGAAGACTCCTGAACTCTTTCTATGAAGCCAGCATCATCCTAATCTCAAAACCAGATAAAGACACAACTAAGAAAGAAAACTTCAGGCCAATATCACTGATGAACATAGACACTAAAATCCTCAACAAAATATTGGCAAACCAAATCCAACAATACATTAGAAAGATCATACATCATGACCAGGTGGGATTCATCCCTGGGATGCAAGGATGGTTCAATATTCGCAAATCAGTAAATGTAATACATCACATAAACAAAAGCAAAGTCAAAAATCATATGATCGTATCAATAGATGTGGTAAAAGCATTTGATAAGGTATAACACCCATTTATGATAAAAATGCTCAGCAAAGTGGGAATAGAGGGAGCATTCCTCAACATAATAAAGGCCATATATGACAGGCCTACAGCCAACATCATACTCAACAGGCAAAAACTAAAATCTTTTCCACTAAGATCAGGAACAAGACAAGGATGTCCACTTTCACCACTTCTATTAAAAATAGTATTAGAAGTCTTAGCCACAGTGATTAGACAAGAAAAGGAAATAAATATCCAAATTGGAAAGGAAGAAACAAAACTATCATTGTTTGCAGATGACATGATAGTGTACATAGAAAATTGTATAGACTCGGCCAAAAAACTGCTCGACCTAATAAATGAATTTGGCCAAACAGCAGGATACAAAGTCAATATGCAGAAATCAAAGGAATTTTCATATACAAACAATGAAACAGCAGAAGCAGAAATCAAGAAAAAAATCCCATTTGATATAGCAAAAAGAAAAATAAAATACCTAGGAATAAACCTAACCAAGGAGGTAAAAGACCTGTATGCAGAAAACTACACAACACTGAAGAAAGAAATCAAGGAAGACACAAACAAATGGAAACATATACCATGTTCATGGATTGGAAGAATCAACATCATCAAAATTCCATACTACCCCAAGCAATTTACAGATTCAATGCAATACCTATTAAAGTACCAATGGCATATTTCATAGACATAGAACAAACACTTCAAAAATTTATGTGGAACCATAAATGACCCTGAATAGCTGCAGCAATTTTGAGAAAGAAGAGCAAAGTTGGACTGATCACAATACCTGATACTAAACTGTATTACAAGGCCACTGTAATCCAAACAGCCTGGTACTGGCATAAAAACAGGCACATGGACCAGTGGAACAGAACAGAGAGCCCAAAAATAAATCCAAGTCTCTATGGTCAATTAATATTTGACAAAGGGGGCAGCAACATAAAATGGAGTAAAAATAGCCTCTTCAACAAGTGGTGTTGGGAGAACTGGATAGCTACATGCAAAAAAAATGAAACTCGAGTACCAACTTACACCATACACAAAAATAAATTCAAGGTGGATAAAAGATTTAAATATAAGCTGTGACACCATTAAAGTCCTAGAGGAGAACATAGGCAGGAAAATCTCAGATATTTCATGCAGCAACATTTTTACTGACATGTCCCCTAAAGCAATGGACA